>JAECUM010033264.1:0-29232 GCA_016617855.1 Megalonaias nervosa
CTGGGTTTGTTTATTGGATAAGTGGGGGGGGGGGGGTGCATCTGTAGGGTGCCAAAAAAAGGACATTGCCTGATGTTTGCAACTATCTTACAGATACACCTGTTTTTTTTTTTTTGTTTGTTTGTTTTTTGTAAGAAAATTTTTTGTGGAAGTAATTGTACACTTTTTTCTTAAACCTATTTTTCTTTAATTAAACTATATCAAAATCTGAAATCTTCAGTCGTTATTACCCGTGATCCTGATTATTTTTTTTAAAGTTCTCATTAATTTATATTTTTCCATCATTATTATTCTTTAATTGTCCTATTAAAACTTGATAAATAAGCACTAAAAGTTGAATATTTTTCAACCTACGTGCATTTATCCACACTGCGTTTATAATAGACATATCTTAAAATGTTGTATAAATGTCTCCCACACGTTACTGGAAGTCACTAGAAAAATGGCGGTTGTTTTCACCTCGGCGGTCGTAACTATGTGCTGAAAATGCCCGGATGTGAAAAAGTGCCCAGATTCCCGACCCAACCTATTGCAGACGTCAATAAAAAATAGTGTGTTTAACGCATATCCCCCCATTAGCAATGTGCTAATTATTGTTTCAAATATGCATGAATTGGGGTCGAATTGTCCCATGGCTGGAGTTAAAATGTCTTGGGGTCGAAATGTCTTGGAAATTTTCTTGGGGTCAAAAAGTCTCGCTCCCTTGTAGCATCTGCTACTTATTGACAAGTGTGGATAAATATTCACGTTACTGTACCCGAACAGTCTGCGTCAAACAAGCTATTTCCCTTGGCAACTCTTGACCTCGTTACTTTTCCTGTTACACAAACAATCACTAATTATTCACACTTATTGTTTGTTTGTTTGTTTTTGTTGTTCTTGAAACTTAAAGTAGATATTTTGTAAAGTCTTAATGTGTTCTTGGAGAGTCTTTGGGTGTCCTGGGGTGTTTAGTGAGACCCCATCTATAATGCGCCCCAGGTCATACGGAACACATCAGTCACAAGGCAATGCCTTACATTGAATATGTAACAATTTGAAATATGTAGAAACTATATTTATATAAAATCTTGGTGGTTATATTTGTACCTAAATGTGTGCAATAAATGACTCTCGTTTTGGGTACGAAACGACCACAGCAGCGGGTACGACTACGAAACGACTATTGCTCTGGGTATGAAATGACTCATTTGGGTACGAAAAGACTTGGGTACGGAATGACCTGCTTCGCCATCGGCTGAAGGGCTCTTTAGGTGACATGTACATTATATTTCCGGAGCAAATCCTTTTTTTGGCGGTTGTAAATTCACATGAAATAACACTCTGTCCTGTGGTCATTGTAATTTCGCGCTGGGCCTAGATATGGCTGCTACCAATTAACGGTAAGTGTCTAAAGTGTACGCAGGTTTGTTTCGGAAAGATTTGCATGCAGCAATATTTTATATTTTAATGAACTGGTGAAATCAGACCCACATATCGTCCATCAGTATCAACAGTTTTGCGGGATTGATTTATCAGACTAGGAAAAGTAAGTTTAGCAAAACAGGTAGATTTCTCTGTCGCATGGGTGAGAAAAATATTTCTCGCAATAGTGCCTTTCCCGTTCTACATTTAACCGTTTCGACTCGCTTTACTCTAGTTTAGAAAATAATAAAGGAATAAAAGAAATACAAGCATACACGCACTCGCCTTTCAAAATAATGATTACGTACTTACCCCATATCAAACGAATATTATGATATCTACATTCTGAACGCCATCAAAAATTTTACATAGTTTGCAGATGGGCTTCTTGTTGTATGACGATATACAACCTAGTTTCGTATCATCTAGTTTCATACCCTCTGTGCAAATGGTTGCATTCATTTTGTATTGTAGGTGAAGAAAGTTTTATGTGGAAATAAAAGTAGTGTACAAAACATATTTTCCATAGGTTTCCTTGTAAATAAATCTATAAAATAATGTGCAAAGTTGATTTAATTTACATTGATAGATTTAAAGTACGCCAGGAAAATATGTTCAAAACATACGCATACAGGCACAACCCATTTTACAATGTCAGTGTTCCGCATTCAGCAAATTGAAAACCCGGATAATTGAAAGGTTCCTGGAATGAACTCGTTTAGTTTCAGTTTTAAATCTCACGCGCACGTTTTGTGACCGATAACGATCAGTAAGAATATTGGGCTTTTGTTGTTAGCATATGCTGGGTGACTGGAAGAGAGGTAGGTAGAAAACTATGATACCTATACTTTTAATAAAAGTTTTTTTGTAACACATAAAGAGCAAAACATTTTGACTACTGTGTAACAGAGCAAGTAAATTTGGTTTCTTTCTTTTTTTTAAAGGAAACGTTAGTATACGATAGTAAAATTCTTTACGGCTGGGCTGACAAATGTAAGTCATATTTTGGTGTGTTCCTAGTGGGGAAACCAATGAGTGAGTGTCTCCTTTCCCGCATCTGACCTTTCTCCAATAGTGCGACTTTCCGCAGACGTTTCCCCACCATTTTCATATCTGTGGGCACAAATATCTAAGGAAATATTTAAAGGATAGTCCACTTAGTGGGGTGGGGTGAGGGGTATCAAGGAAATTCTTTTGAGCCAGGATGTTTTGTTTCTTTTACCACAAAATGAAAAATTCTCAGTCTAATGTAAAGGGGTGTAATTAGTTCATTTTTTAAAATCTACAAATCATGACAGAATGGAAAACTTGAAAGTTACACAGACCAGGAAACAAAATAATGTTCCTTTCTCAGACTTCTTTTATAAGGTGGTCCAGTAGATCAGGCCTAGAAATCTGCGTTAGTATCATAATAGGTGTTGGGCTGATTTATCAGCATGTATAAAAATTTAATAATAGTAATAATAATATGCAGTATTTTTTCTCACTGGTCTGTAGAGCAGAAGGGGACGTTGTCTCACATTATGTACAATAAAATACATGAACTTGAAACATTCTCTTTCTGGTGTTCATCGACCTATCATCTAGCGTCAAATCCAACACAAAGTTATTAGCATACAACTGTTTTCGTCTATCAGGAAGTCAATGCCCCTAAATACTGCACCACCCTATAAGAAGACCTGGATCAACTTGGTCTTTGGAAAAGAACTTTAGGTTAGCCTTCCACCCTGAGAAATGTGGCATATCCTTTGAGTTTCCAGGGATAAGCCCAACTGCACCTTCAGTTTTAGAAGACTATATCATGGGATGGAACTCTCTAAAGTTTCCCTTGGAAATGCCACATAGACAAGACGGGGAAAAAGGGAACAGCACCCTCAGTTTTCTGTGGCACAACCTGCAAGTCAGCCACAAGTAAGTCAGAAGCTTGGCATATTTCTTGCTTGTCCATCCTGGCACTGAGTACTGCTTGACTGTGGAACCCACATAACCAGGAGCACAGATAAACAAAACACAGATGGTTTAGAGGGGGCCTGCTAGATACACTTCCAAACAGATACAAGAATAATAGCAGCATTAGAGCCATGCTGGATTATCGCCATTGGAGTCCAAGAAAACCATGGCTCATTTGGACAATGATATTCTGATTCAAGATCATCAGCAACCTAGTAAACATATCTGCTGACAATATCTGACCCCAGCATCTGGTCAAACCAGGGCTAATCACTGCAGAAAGTTCAGACACGTATCTGCATCTGCAGCTACAAATTTTTATGAATTCAGTTTTTTTCCACTACCATAGCAACACACAACAACTTGCCAGCCATTGTTGCAGAAGCACCTGACTTAGCTGATATCCTACAAGCAGGAGCAATCACCATGACATTCTAAATACAATCAGTTAAAAGGAAGACTTGGCGATTCTCAGGGCTATGCTGACTGAGGTACATTTACCTCTTCACCCCCATGGTGATTTGCTTTGAGTTTAAAGAGATGAAAATGTTTAAGTGTGACAATCTTTCTATTTTTCTACCTTTCCAAGTATAAAACTTCTTCCTGCCTCATTGCTACCATATTTGCTATTGTAATTACGACTGAGCACCATATGATGTAGACATAGATAAGTATCAATCTCAACCATGAGACAGAAAAATTTAGCTGATTTGCTAACATTACTTTCCTTATCTCATTCTGGTTGTCTCATTCATTGTGTTCATGTGATGGGAACTACATTTCAGGGGAAGAAACTCTTGTTGTCTTCTGCTGTGCCTGATGGATTTGTTTTAAAATCAAACAACAACACAGACATAACAAAAAGAACTTCACTTATGAAGCAACTTAAGGTCTCCCCATCTTTGATAGCCCATCATACAAGAGAGAGAGAGAGAGAGAGAGAGAGAGAGAGAGATAGACACACACACACAATCTAGTTGGTAGAGCTCATAAATGAAAGTGTATCAGTAGAACCCATTAACTGCTAAGGCCATCAGTGCTGGTTACATAAATAAACTGATTGGATCCTTGCATTTGGACCCTAACACACCATCAACTTTATTAAACAGTTTATGGTTTAAAAATATGTTGCACTTTGGGGTACAGGGAAGGGGTGAAGAACACAGAAACATCAAGTGAGGATATATCTCTTTAAAGCAAGATTGTTTGACTTTAATGAGAGACAGATGAAGACAGGGGAGGATGTAAGAAACACAGATAATGAAAAATGAAGAATGTATGCTAACCCCAGATTTTCAGATAGGTATCCAGTATCTGCAAATGTTATAAGAACAAATGCCCCTGTTATTTTTGTGACCTGACCATCCATTCTACCTTGCCTATATAACCCATGTGGATGCACTAGGGGCAGATGAGCAATGGATTTTTATGGGCACAAGTTGGGGCAAGAAAGCAAGTACCTTCATGAAAAAAAATCTGTAAGCATGCAGACTTGCCCAAGTTGACTTCTAAACAAATTACAAAAACTCGAGTGTGAGAAAATATTTTAATATGTCAGAAACTAACAGAAAATACTATTCCAGACACAAAGGCAATACACATCAATGGCCACAAAAATCCAAACTCTAATAAAATACTTCAGATTAGGCAAAAAACCAGAAATGTGTTGTGTCAGACCTTCTTTCTTCAAACTTTGTCAAACACCCCCAATCTGTCCCAGTTGAATCAAACATAATAATGCAATTGCAAATAAAAACTCATGCACTTACCAATTAGAGTGGTTTATTCATCAGTCCAGATACTATTTGATAAGATTTACCTATAGTGTGTCATTGCACTTATAATAGCAACACTTGCCTTGTCTCCATGACAGAAAATATAAATTTCGAAGAAAATCATGACGTAGAAATCTTATCACATGGCTATCCACTTGGTATTGTGTTTGAGCATCTTTAATACACGGTGGTAATTTTACAACCAGTATCAATAACAACGCCAGTAGATCACATACAGTTTCACCTCTTCCATCTTCCAAAGAAAAGGTGAGTTACGTATGATAGTAACACAGAGCTCTAATTGTGCATGAATAGTCCAACACAAATAAATCATACCATATTCATTATACACTTCATTAGAGCTCTGTACATGGTCCCTGGTGGTCAAGTGGTCTAAAGCTCTTGCCTCTACTGATCACTGTCATCTGCCCCTGCCTCTATGGGTTCAGATCTTGGGTTCAGCCAATGTTGGTATGGGAGAAAACTGTCAGTAACTTAATTCCCATGGGTTGGTGGTTCTTAAGGGTTTTTTTTCCTGGGTTTTTCCTCCACCATTTATACTGGCCACCATGCATAGCTTATATTGCCCTGAGATTAATGGCATTTTACCCAGAACAACAAGAAGAAGAGCCGTGTACCCAGTATTGTGTCATTGGTTACCACAGAACTTTTCCAAATCAGAACTGGTGAAAGTTATCCTTATCAAAAATATAAATTGTTGTTTTTTTTATATGACATCCATTGATTGAATGTAATAATACAGTAATAATATAAAATGCATTTATGTTTCTCTTCTCTCATGCGTAGAACTTGTGTCGACAGTTGACTGCCAGTCCTCATCTGCATATTTGTATTAATTTGTGGTGTTTACAAACAATAGCACTTGACTCAAGGTGTTCATGATTCAATACTTACAACAAGTAACAATTATACCTGTTTTTCTTTTTTTACTTTGTGATTAAGAGTGATACTATTCAGATAATATGGTGCCAGGTTTTGAACTTTGTATATGAATGCTGATTGATTGTATTGTACTATATTTTTAAAAGGTAACCTTTGAGTGTTTATACACATCCTACCCCCCCCCCCTGCACACAAGGCAGAATGTATTATGTTACATTGGGTTTAGAACTTTATATCATCAAGATCTCTGACGACTTCAGTTATGAGCAAGAGACTGTGCATATAAATTATGCCATTATATTTAGAAAGAATTTGTATTGGGATATAGTAAAATACGTCAAATGAACATTTGATAAGTTTGGAGATAGTTTACCAAGATAGTATTCTTACAATACTACATAAGCCTGCTTAGTGAGTTAAGTTATGCAAGATGTGGGTGATATAAAGTCCACTTAAGTCTCTTGTTAAAAGAAAATTCCCAGTTCTTGTAATCGCATATTAATTCCATTTATTTATGTGTTACTATATTCTGAATCAGCAGAATTTACAAGATTTTGAATGATCCCGTAATAATGAAATTGCACTTGTTCTTTGATTGGATTTACTTTCATCTGCAGCTATTGTGTATTGTAATGGGTACAGTTTACAATAAAACCTATTAATTACTGGAAGATGCCTTGCTGAAGGCATTATAAGCTTCAGGCCAAAGGATGTCTTTGTTCTATTAATTTTTATAGTCGAAGGAAACAATACAAAAAGAGCTGAGGTTTTACTTTGTATGTAACAGGAGGGTATACAAAGTCTGCTGTCATAGTCAGAAATTAAACACAGTTCATCTGTTAAAATATTATTTAGTTCTCCGATCTGTTTCACAATAAGGCCACAGGGGTTTGACATTAAACAGTTTTTTTTTTTCCCTGGATCATACTCTTCATATAATAAACATTCATTATACAGAGGGTATAGTCCAGGGAAAATACAAAGCTTTGTGTTACTTGTGTTCACTATTTTTCTAATGGTGTTAGATGATGTTTACTTTTTTCCTGGATTGTACCATCTATGTTTTTAAGAAAAAAAACTAAATGCTGTGTAAAGTCAAGCTCATGCAAACCACAAACTTCAAGGTCTGGACCTGCAGTTAACCTGTAAGTAGCCTAATATACCTAAAAGGCATGCTCCATTTCTAGATATAAATTACTTGACAAATGCATTTCCAAATCAGAATATTCTGACTTAATTGAGACCAAATCTTGCGACACATCTTGACATGGCAGGTCATGAAATAAGAGTGCAAAACCTCAGTTTTGTTCCTATGGATGGCCACATCTAGTCACAAATACACCTAATTTTGGAAGCTGTATGACAGATATTAACTGTTGATCCCAGTGTAGAATTGCATTGTCAGAAGTATTACAGTCGTAAGTGAAAACTAGGTCATTGTTACCTATATTTCACAGTTGTGCACATCTTTGGGTTGTGCTTACTTTATCTAGGTTAAGATTTGCATTTAGGTCATTTTCTCAGACACAACTGCTTGTAGTCACATAAGTTGGTACGTAGATGGATAATTCTATGTGAGGTGCATGAGTGGACTATGTCTTATTGATGATTCACCACACTTTGGGAGGATGTATTCATGTTAAACAGACGAGATTTTTTTTATACTAAGGAGTAAATGCTATGAAATTGCAACAGGTAAAAGGTGACTGTTTTTCACATTTTGCCTTTTGGTGTTTTACAGTGTAGAAACCTTTAGAGGGTTATATTTTGTGCCAGTTCAAGTAAAATAAAGTGCTTTGCCCAAGGGCACAAAATTGTTGCTGATCTGGGCTGATCCAATAGCAGGAATAAATCCTTCACCCTTCTGGTCATCTATCCAGTGATTTACACACTTAGAATGATCCAAACCCAATAAAGTGACATACACTGGAGCAATAAATAATGAAAACTATAAACCATTCTTGATTTGGCCTCCACTAAAAGGTCCGAGTTAACTTTCAATGATTAAAGATTAATCTCTCATAATTTACTGTAGTAACAAATGTGTACTGGTAATCACATGCTTAATACAAATGATGTTACTTAGTATATTATTTTCTCAAAGCTATTTTTTATTTTCTGTCCAAATATTATCACATTCAAAATTGCAGTCAAAATTGCAGTTTTTGTGTCAGAAGTTAAAACAATTAACTAAACATTCAGAGTCAGCTCTGTTCAGGTGTTGATGCTTCATGTGGATGGAGTGATCCATGATTTTGTACATTTCATTAGTGCTTTGTTCCATGTTTGACCATGTTGCATGCTTCTGTATGGTTTTCCATGTTTTAGTACCATAATATTTCACCATATCAAGGCAAGTTGGGTGCGCCTTAATTAAGAGCACTGCAGTAATTTTGCTGATTTTTGTGGTGATAAAACCTGTATTACTGTACTTGACCGTATTGCTGGAATCATAAATAAATTGCATTGTTTATTTTTACAAAATTGGCCAAGAAATGGGGAGAGGTTGACATAAATATCGACTTTACATCAGGACTAAATGTCAGTGAGCTGGATCACTGTCTAAAGGCAATGGTAGGGTACAACTTATTACAAAGAGTACTTTAGCTGTAATTACTACAGTTACTTGCTTTAATTAATCAGTTTGTCTTTTTTCAGGGTTTAGACAAGAATGGAGTGTCCTTGTTGCCATGTCAAAAAACTTTCAGAGGAGTATCCACCCACGACAATTACAGATGAATGTGACCATCCTGTATTGGTTTGCCTAAAGGTGAGTTAGACAAGTGCTTATGCAAAGGGTTTCATACTCTGGAATTTCGTTGGGTGGTCTGTAGATGTGCCAACCCTTTTTTTCAACAAATGGTTCAGTTGATCATTAAGTCCATTGAGACACAATAAAGCTACTGAATTAAATCTACTAGAGCATAAAGGTGTGTTTTCTGTATACATAGGCCTTTGAGATCAAAATATTGGCTAATAAGAAATCTGTGGATGTTTAATTGGATCTTTTTGCAGAAAATGTGTCATTCACATGTATTAAATGTATATATGTGTAAACTATACTTTAAAACTTTATGGTATTAAAGATTTTGGGATATACCTTGTTTCAGCTAGACATAAGAACTACTGGATGATTTCAAATCATATTAAAATGCTCTGGTAAAGATGACACTTAAAATACATCATTTATTTTCCCCACCTGTAGTTCAGGTGGCTTAAGGAACTAAATTGAACTCATTACATTGTGCTAATATTGACTGTCGTAAGTTACTTCTCACATTAAGGCTCAGCTTTCAAAGTCAGGGTCATAGGTCACCATGTTATTTATATATTTCTGGAGCAGTTCTTATAATAAGACAAAGGAAAAATCTTTTACCTTCAAGCATCATCATTTGGGGCATGATTTAATTGTTGTGAAAATAGCCTAGCCTTGAAAAACAAAGACACAGGTTGGCAATTCCATTTCAAATCTTTTTTCACTGACATTTTTGTAAGTACATTATTTTTAGAAAGAAAATTCCCTTATGAAAAAGATGATATTACTAGATTCTTTCTTCCAGTGTACAGTCCAGCATGTAAAACAGAACAGATCATGTCCTGAGATGGGTTGCAGTCAGAATGTTTCTGCAGAGGACTCCAGGCTTAAGCTTTTTGAAACCATCCTTTCTGAAATGTTCACAGAGTACACAGCCTCCTATACCCCAGAGGTAGCCTTTTCTGGACCAGGAACCTTGCATGTGACCATGTTGACAGGGGAGAGCATAAATATACCCTACAACCCCTATACAACTGTTCTTCAGATGAAGAAAGAAATCTTTGGAAAATTGAATCATGACATTGGCAAGCAAAAGCTTTTGTACCAGGGAGGTTCAGATGACCAGGGTGTAGAACTACAGGTGAAACTTTTTCTTACAAGTTTTTGTTTGCAGAAATGTTTGATATTATTGTGAGGGACCACCAGTCTTGAGAGACCATGATATTTTGGCAAAAGTAGTGGTATACCAAGACTGTGCAACTGCATGTGTGACAAATGGTATGTAGATGCATTTCGCAAAATGTAACGTAAATATTTAAAAAGTTATTCACTTTGACCAAAATTTCACAACTTAATGACATTTGTATTTAAGCTATTTGTTCATTACACCCACAGTATAATGAACCCTATTTCATTAATGGATATTGGTATAGGATGCTTCTCAAGATGAGTAACCACACCAGAACTAGTTCACTGTCACCTAATTTACATGCAATAAAGACATTTGTATTTTCAGTTATTTTTGTACACCCTCTGAATCCTGAAACCTATTTCTTAAAACAACTTCAGTTATGCATCTTAATGCATTGTAATCAGTATTCCTTCACCCACACAGTGCATCAGATTGGGATGTCACCATCAACCTTCAGAATGACTATTTGCACATTACGATTTTTTCTCACATTGGGGGAAAAAAATTAAAAATTTCAGGCTCTAATGTTCACAATCACTTCCACATGCAGTCTTCACCTGAATTATGGGTGCAGATGAATTTCTTCATGAACCACAATGTAGTCTGGGTTTCACTAGATCGGATAGATCAAATTCTGACACATCTTGGGCACTACAAGTAAAAACATCATTGTCTGCTCGCCTTTACCTATCTCTTTTGGGACATTTGAATGGTGTTGTGGATCTGGTTCCCTTAGGAATGCACCTTCTACAGTTTCTCCTTCTCGCAAGATGGAAACCACACAGAGATTCTCTATCAGCTCTAGGACAAGATTTTCATTACCATTTGCACAGGTGGATGAATTAGGACACTCCTGATCAAATCCCCATACATGCTCCCAAATCCCACTCCTATAGGTTTGCCGATGCATCAGATTCTGGTTCAGGCACTTGTTTAGAGCTGGAAGGCATAATTCTCCAGGGTCATTGGACTCGGAATAAATTATTCCTCCACATCAACAACGTGCTAATGAAAGTTTTATTTCAAGCATTGCAAGGGTGCATCAACATAGTAAATACTATCAATGTGACCTGGTCTGCTCTAACTATATGTATCGTATGACATATCTTTGAGGCACACATTCTCTTTGCATATAGGTCTGGAACCTCCTCCACTGGGCCACCATGGAGAATATCACCCTCCAGTTTCTGGAAAAGAAGGATGTTGTAGCAGATAGTCTTTTAAGGTTGGGCAAAGCAGTCCTAAATTCTCATGGAATGGACTCTTGCTTTGTAACAGAGCCTTTTTTCTCTGGTTTACTTGCTTGCAACCAGGCTCAACAATAGACTTCCCTTTTACGTGTCTCCAGTCCCAGACCAGAGAGCATGGACTGTGGATGCAGCATGCATTGTCTATTGATACTGGTTGTCTCCAGTTTAATGGCAGTTACAGTTCCATTTTGCTCCTTTTGCAGCTGGGATTTTTAGGCAATATCCAGTTACCTTCACCTATAGAGATTCACAGTCTCAGTAAAATCTGTGCTGGGGATGACCAAGATAGGCTTTTATGCCTAGTTAGGGCACTGCGTTTCCATCTAAATGCCTCGAAAGGGAAAGAAAAGATAGAAATGTCTTTTGCTTTCTCTTAAGGGATCCATTGACCCATAGTTGTGACACAACATGTGGTGCAGAGGGACACCAACAATTTGTAAAGTGGGTCTCTCCCACAAATGGTGAGTGCACTCCATTTTTCTCTGTTTTTGATCAGCTACCCACCTAACTGACAAATTCAGCTGCACAGTAGCAACGGGTAAGATATTGCTGCTTTGGCCATTTGAGGTGCATGAGTGGACCATGTCTTATTGACGATTAACCACACTTTGGGAGGATGTATTCATGTTAAACAGATGAGACTTTTTTATACTAAAGAGTAAATGCTATGAAATTGCAACAGGTGAAAGGTGACTGTTTTTCACATGGTCATGTGAGGTGCATGAGTGGATCATGCTTTATTGACAATTCAGTACTTTTTGGAATGATGTATTCACATTAAACAGATGAGTTCTAAAATATTGCCTTAATATGTGTGTGGATGGCTTACACTTTGTGAAAGAAATAGGCATATTAGTTTTGGGATCAAAAGATCAAAGTTCAAGGTCATTGTGGCAGAAAGATTATAAAGGTTTTTGCATAAGAATTTTAATTTTATATGATGTACCGTAACCAGTGTTTGTGGAGGACATGACTTAAGGCCTGTTGATTTGGAGGTCAAAAAGTCTGAGATCAAGGTCATTGTAGTTTTACACAGTAACTTGGGTGCTAGGGTTAGTCCCTTCACAAGACATTATGGATTGCTTACACTTTGGGCAGTGAAAAATAATTTTAGGTGTAAAGGTAAGAGATCATAGTTATGATAAGTCAGATACGAAACTACAATAAGTAAAGTTTGAGACTACATACCTTGAACAAGGGTTATGGTCATCAAGACCTGTTGATCAGCAATCTCAAGTGTAAACTGAGCCTCACAAAAATAACCTATACAGAGTACTATTAAGCATGGGCAGATGCACCATTCACAGTATTCTTGTTTATAATAAAGTCAGTGTTAAAGATTTTTAATTCTTTCCAGCCAAATAAAATCCAGGTTGGACATAAAAGGGTTTCTTTGTAATATTTCTAACCAAACTGTATACATAGTTATATCTGGGACACACATAAAGTATATAACAGATTTTAGTTTATGTCTGCTGAGTCACAGATTAGAAGGAGATGTAATAAAAAGCATGAAAATTTGCCATGGCAAAGCATGGTGGTAGCTATGTGGCACTCTGGCTGTCTGAGATTTGCCTTATACTCATTGTGGGCTGCTCTCTGTTAATATCAAGAGGTTTCAGACATTCCATATGGTAACATACTACATGGACATCAACTTGGCATCATTTCCTGCTAATTTTTCACTTCCACTGAAAATATTATTTTAAAATACACCACAGGCATACATACAGATGCTCTCTTGCATAAAAAGGGTACAATTAGAAGAGAACTTATTGTGCTTAAAATGACCTGACACTTAACTAACACACTGGTGAGATCAGTATTCTGGAGACAACACTTATAGTACAATCCTGTTTACTGAAAATCTCATCTTTGCAAAACAATATCCGTAAGCTTGCATTCGTGTTAAGGAAGAAACATGTCATTATCATGGTCAAAGGTCAACGTTAATGTGACTGAAAGAAAAAAAGTGTTACACTCAATAACATTCCTTCTACACAACTGACCTAAACTTAACTTTGTAGATGGCTTCCACTTGGGGTAAGGAATATGCCTATCTGTTTGAGGATCAAAAGGTCAGATGTCAAGATCACTGTGATTGGAAGAAGAAAAACGGTTTCTGCACAATACCATTAGTTTTACATCACAGACCTGCACATATGTCTGAAAGGTGTACACTTGGTGTAAAGAATCAGTTTAATAAGTTTGGGATCAACAGATGAAAGGTTAAGGTCACATTGACTGAAAGAAGAAAAATGATTTCTCCACACTGTTGAGTCCTGCATCACAGATCTGGAGTACACTTTGTGGATGACTGTAACATGGAGTAAGGTTGAAGCCGGCGGTTGGGGGGGGGGGGAGCAAAGGTCAAGTTTACTATCAGAAAATGATTTATGTGAAAACATTTCAGTTCTTGACCATGTGCTGTTGCCAAAGCTTGTTGATGGCTAATATTTTGTGTAAGAAAGAATGCTGTTAATATTTTAATCAAATGTCAAGATAACTGTGACTGAAAGAAAATAGATGATTTTTGCATAATAACTTTAATTCTAGACCATGCAACTTGTCCATGATGAAAGAGACATATTGATTTTGGCATGAAATGGTCAGAAATAAAGGTCATTATATTTGAAAGAAATATGGGCTTTGCAAAATAACTTTTGTTCTTGAGTAAGTTTCTTGACCAAACTTTGTGGAAGGCTTACACTTTGAATAATAAAAAACCCCAATGATTCAGGATTAGAATGTTAACATATGCATTATCTGAAACCTCTTGATATATGACAAGGGCAGCCCAAGGAGGACAGGACACATCTCAGAGAGTCAGAGTACCACATTGTACGACAGGGTCATTGTTATGGTAAGCCTTATGAGAAAATAATGCTTTCAGTACAGTAAGTTCAGTTCAGGATGTTATCAGAGATTGAGGTAATTGAGTTCCATTCATCAGTAAATTAGTATCCTACATATAGGACTGTTAAACATGGGATAGGCATTTAAAGTGTTATTCAGACTATTCTGGTTGTTAGATGTAGCGCAGACATGGTGTTAAACAAAACACAAATCTAGTTTGTTATATACTTTGTTCCAGGTCTACAAAGACAGTGGAGAATTTGCAACTTTATTAGACTATGGTATAAAGCCCAATGCCACCATTCATCTGGTAGTGCTGCTGTACAACATTCCACAAGCTTTTGACCACGTGGTGTTTGACCTCTATTGGGGATATCCTCTATCAGGAGTAGACTACTTGGATGCATCATGCCTTATTTTTTCTGGGACCAACTTCATAGATGTCTGTGACTATCAGCATAGGTCAAAACTTGGGAACAGTATTAGCCATTCTGGTGATGTAATGGATAACTATAACAGAAAAGGGCATCACACTATTCATGTATATTTGCAACAAATACCTGTGAATGTAACCCATTTATACTTTACTTTAAGTGCCTGGAATTCTCCCAATATTTCCAGGTATCCCAACCCAAGCTTGCGATTTCATGAAGCATCCAACCCATCTAAGGATCTTTGTAAGACAACATTCACACATGCCAATCATTCCCAGGCTGTCATCATGTGTTCTGTGTCCAAAGGAAAAGATGGATCATGGCGAATATTTGAATCGGGGAAACTATCAGCTGGAAATGCCAGATATTATGAGTCACTAAAGACTACAATAAGCTCACTGATTAAGCAAGGCTACTGAAAACCACCTGACTATGGATAAAGAGAACCATACAATTATATGTATAGCCCTAAATTTGCTGTAGTATTTTGTGTAATTGTGTGCCATTATTTTGGTACATATCCAAGAAGTTTAATTTGACCAGTCCACTATATATTAGTATGTAATGGTCACTATGTTAAATACATGTAATAACACTTTCTGTGTAGTATAGTAACAAATATGTTGAATAACATACAGTGGTTCATAGAATTTGGTATTCTGATAACTTACTGGTCGAATGTTACTATGTTGCTGTTGTTGTGAACTGGTCTTGTGAAGTCATCAGTTATACCACCATGTTAAAATATTATTGTTAGCAATTCCTAAATTTAAAGTTTCATATTCATTGATTTCCTTGCTTTTCCACTAATATCTGTACACTTGCTTTATCAGCCTGATTTAAATTTTAAAAAACAAAATAACAGCATCTTTAAAACTAAATGTTTTTGCTTCCAGGTGAATAAAAGGTATTTTACCCCAACAATCCACAATCTTTGATTGCAGTCTGTAACAATAAAAACAAACTAATGGAGATAAAATACAGTAAAATGTCTCCTCTTTAACAGTACAAAGAATGTGACCACCCCCAGGTAACAAAAATACATTTGGGTGTTTCCAGTACTGTGAAAAAGGAAATCATCTTCAGAAATTATAAACTGGCTCTCTAATTCACAAGAATCCTGAGACATTTCTTCCGGATGAAATAAGAAATATGTGTTATATGTATTTATAGATCAGTCTTACAAACCACCTTAATTACTTGTTCCACTCGAAACCTTGCTCACTTTCATCTGCAGTGGAAAATCTTTCATTATTGTGCACAAATTTGACAGCTTTACGAATGTTTTGCTGTAAATAAAGATAACTTAAAACTTTGAGCTCCAATTATCCCACCCACCCAGGATTGGTTACATTGTGTCATATTGGCATGCAGTTTTCACTATAAGACCTCATGATGATTGATTGGTCCCAAATAAAATGGATGCTCATCTGATATCCAGAATGGCCATCTTGAAATTATTGGTATCACTACTTCTCAACCAAAGACTGCCTGTGATATCTAATTGGTCCTAAATGCAGTTCAGGTGCCAATCTTTTATCAAATATGGCTGCAATGATGGCCGTCTAAAAAAACTCTTGTTATAGTTACTCCAGCTGAATGAACTGTCATATTGATATGGGAGCTTTTGCCCAGAATTCTCTAATGATGTCTGGTTTGTCATAAATAAACCGCATAAATAAAAATCATTCAGTCTTACATCCAGAATGGCTTCCAGAGCAGCTCATTTGAAAATATTTTTATTGCTCAAGAGTATCAGAGATGGGATCAGTAATTAGAAGAAATTGTCTTATCTTGAATTCCTGGAAATATTTTGGATAGTTACAAGAGCATCATTCCCTTTGAGGACTCTTGCATTTGTCAAGTGGATCATTTTTTTTCTGGAATATTGTCACAACATAGTCTTCCTTGACTGGTTCAGAAAATGTTCTGATCAAGACCATAATTTGTGAGTTTGGTCATAGGACCAGTCAGTGATTGACTTTCATTCTGTTAGTTTAGATGAAGTAGAATCAGTCTATATGACCTTTAAATGCAGATATTAAATGTGGCTTTTGTTGTAAAGTCTTCATGACATATGAAGAAAATGAAGTGTTTTTAAAATAAGAATGTTTTCTTTGATAACCTGTATGCTTGAGTTTCTGTGGTGGGTGGTTATTTTCAGTTGTTTTCTGACTTTTATAAAACATTATTGAAGATACCCGCTATACAGGCATGAAATGATCCCATTTTTTTATAGGGTTACTGAGTAACTGATGATATCAACAACACATCAAATTGAAAACTATGGATTCATTGACAGTCGTCTGAGCTGTTTGGGTTACAGTGTAAAATTAATCCATCAGTATTATAATTTTTCCCATTGAACCGAGATAACAGTTACGTGGTGAGGTATTTATTAAGTGACAATCGTATGACAATTCCACAGACACTTGAATCACATGATCATATCAACCTTCTGAATGTGTGAGGTCACATTTGACTGGTTCTTCAGTGTTAGTGGAACAACCAGTTATGCACCAGTATAACCCATCAATCTGAAATGGCCACAGGAAGCAGGGTTCTTTGGATTTAAAAGTTGACAAACATTGGGTTTAATCTGGAAATACAGTACCTGTATGCTGTGCGAAGCACTGAAAGGCTCCTTAGCAGCAGGGAGGGCAAATCCTACAAAATTTTCAATTAGAGATTTAGCTGAAAAATAAAGTTTCCAACAAAAACAAAAATACAAACGTCAGTAATGTCAAAACCAAAATCTCTAACTGACCCGAAACTTTCCTATTTGGGTTAGCTTATTTTTGTTACTTTATTTTTTTACTTTCGAGTTTTTGTTTTTTATGGCGTGTTTGTTTATGTAACCGCTCACACACTCTATGTCATCGCCCTCCCTGCTGCTGTGTGCGTGTGCTTAATTAAATCATTATGTCAATAATAGAATTTCACACAGCTAAACTAGCTCGACAGTGATTAGAGGCAATTAAGAAATATCTCCCCATCCATGATTCTGTCAAGCAGCAACTACAAGAGCATCAGGAGTCTCCGGTGGAATTTACGGAGGGTACAGAACGGTTATTTAAACCAGTTGTCGAACCAACAATGAAAATTTTTAAAGCAACTGAGGCAACACTAAAAGCTCTTGAAACATTGTCTGTTGATATTGCTGGGTGTCTTCAACCTCCTCAACCACCACCTGAAGATATGCCACGACCTCTGCCAAGAACCAGAATTAACATCATAGATAAATTCACACCTGAAGGTATTGCCGCTATCAGAGATTAAAACTAATTACTTGATATTGCCATGTTTGGATATTATAATAGAAATAATTATGTGAAACCCGAACATGTTAAAAATATGAGACCTGCCAATTGGATTAAGGATGTATATTGCATCGCCGTTGATATTCCGCAAATCGGAACTGAGGAAGATATTAATAATTTTGACATCTTTAACAATGCAGTACACAAGTATATTGAACAAGTAAGACAAGAAGGAAAACAAAAAGAAAAAGGAATGAAGTCTAAACTTAAAGAGGTTGAACGAGCAAGGAAACAAAAAGAAAAGGAAGATTCTGAATATGAAGAAATTAGACGAAGGAGTGAATCACGTTCACCAAGTAAGAAAGAAACAACTGAAATAATGTCCTTGCTGATGTTGAATGATTAGAAATTCAGACTGGCGGAAAACGAGCTGGTAAAAAATCCCCAGAAATCATTAATGAAGCAGCTGAGATTTGTCAGATTATTTACTGGCAGTATCATGGATATTAATATTTATCGGTCCCTTATTGATGAAATTGCCGATGATTACCGCAGTGATTGATTAAGGGTTTACAGTTAGATCAGTGACAAGAAAATAAGATGATCAACCTAATACCACGGGCCAACCATAGTCAGGGTGATAAATTTGCGATTACCCACATATAAAGCGTACTACAGAGATGGACTTGGTGATGTTGTTCAGGGTATATTTAGAAGGATAGCCCCAAAAGCAATGCCATTTGCAAAACAGCTAGGGATGAAAGCTATTGATGTTCGTGAAAAAGTTATCAGTACTGTTGGTGATGTTGTCGGTAAAGCATTCTCATCAATCAAGGATAGACTAGCACGATTAGTACGACAAAAACCTCAGCCAGTAAAATTACCCAGCGCAGAAGTTATGCCTGCTAATGTTAGTAAGATAATAAATCAGGCTGCAAATCAAAAACTAGCAGAGTTGGCAATGCCTGCAAATGTTAGTAAAATAATAAATCAGGCTGCGAATCAAGAACAAGCAGCAATGGCATTGCCATCGATGGCTGGTGTACCCCTATCAGGAAAGGAAAGAGAAAAAAATATAGCAGCTAGTCTGATAGCAGGAAGTGGTCTTCATGTTAGACGATAACAAATATAATAAAGATGTTCCAACATATATCTGATTCCACATTTGACACGGATGCACCAGTTCTCAAAGATGAATCAGTACGTGATTATCAGTATTATTCTTATGATGCACGTGTACCTGATGAACGTGGAAGAATTGAATTGCAAGTTCAGGATCAGATATTTCTTACCTGCAGAGGCATTTATTGAGATTGAAGGTAGACTTTTGAAATTAGATAATACAGATTACAGAATTGTTGATCACGTTGGTTTTATTAATAATGGCATCATGGCGTTATTTAAAGTGCCACATACATGATTGATGGTTGGGAAATTGAGGCTTGTCATAACGACAACATTGCCACAATAATACTTAGCCCTGCAAGATACAGCGATGATTATTCGAGATCAACTGGTCCATCAATGATGTTTGCAAAGGATACAACTGATCGTCCAGAAAACAGAAACGTAACACTAAATGCAGCTGGGGACACAGTTGTATCAATGAATGAAAATTTCAGCTTGGGATTCACGTCACGTCGAGCAATGCTGAACGACAATGAAGTATTTTCATGTGCAATTCCACTATCACATATCTTTGGATTTTGTAGAAATGTTAGAAAGGTTATCTTTGGGGCAAAACACACAATCGTCCTTGTGAGAAAACCTACCGATGATGGTGCAATAAGGCACACTGAAGGAGTTAATCCAGCTGCAACCGTGGCACTTCATGGAAAAGTAATGCTGACAAAACTTTCTTTGTGGATGCCAACAATGACTCCATCGATCATTGAAGAACAACGGCTACTTTCTTTTATGGACATTGGTAGCAAATCAACATTGTCATGGTTGATGATGACTACAGATAGCGTTAGAAGTAACATTAATGGTTTATTCACATGGCAGATAGCATCACAGCAAGGTGTCTCTGCACCATGATATATATTTATTGCTTTCCAAGATGCTACATGAGTAAACTCACAGTTATGTAGTGTAATGATATTTGACAAACTTGGTGTTACTGAAGTTTCACTGAGAATAAATGGACATCAAGAACCAGCTGAGGATATAGTACTGGATTTTGAAAATAATCATGTTGCACGTGCATATCATCGTTTGATGACGTTCATGGAGCGTGATCAAAATGTTGATACTGGTTTGCAAATATCTCAGTGGGATTTTACAACACTGTATCCGTTCTATTATTTCTCATTGGAACACTTGGATTTGTTCAGAAAATCAGTAGTTGATATACACTTTCGAGCTCATGTGGCAAGAGGAGCAATTGTTAATTACAGAGAAATTGCTGTTATACTCTCAGATACAACAATGTTGCTTGAAGGTGTTGGTGGATGAATGAGTCATTGATGCCCCAGTAGAAAACATGTAATTAAATAGCGCATTATATTATAATGTCATATCATCATGTTACTGTTACTCTGACTCCTGGTCAGATTAAAAAGCTACAATCAGTATCAAATAAGAATTCTGGAATAAAAATATTACTGAAATCAGCACAGCTCGCAGGTGGTCCAGATAAACTATCGCTGACTGAACGTCAACTCAGGCATTTCAATGATGCCAAACAATCAAAGACCGGCGTATGACTTGATTTGTCTGTGGGTGCCATTAACGACATTGCCAAGACATGTAGTATATTTCCACTTCTCGCAGCTATACCAGCGTTGATAGCTGATGATATATTACTTCACTGTCTCCAGCATGTATTTGGCATTCATGATACAGCCTTACTGTGGTTCAAGTTCTACTTGGTTAACAGGACACGAATTGTGTCCGCAAATGGAATAAACTCCAGCCCAGTTGATCTATGCTGTGGTGTTCCACAGGGATCTGTTCTTGGACCTGTTCTCTTCATTCTATACACTCAGCCACTCTCAAGTGTCATAGATCATCATCCAGTGTCTCACCAATTGTATGCCGATGACACCCAAATATACAAATCTAGCCATCCAGTTGAAGCTACCATCCAAGGCGTAGAGAGGTGCATTTCCAATGTGAAATCATGGATGACATGTAACAAGCTGCAGATGAATGATGATAAAACTGAATCCATCCTGATTACAACACAAAGACTTTCTCATTCACATCCTTTACCTCAGACAATAAATATCAGCAACACCAACATTAAATTCACACAGTTAGTACAAAACCTCGGTGTTACTCTTAACAGTACTCTCTCATTGCACCAACATGTCATGAACATATGCAAGGCTGCATATCTTGAGCTGAGACGCATCAGCTCCATTCGCAAGTATCTTTCAGTTGATGCCACTAAAACACGTGTGTTCCTTAGTACTTTCAAGACTGGACTATTGTAACTCAATTCTGCCTGGTTCGTCTCAATATCTACTCCAGAAACTTCAAAAAGTTCAAAACACAGCTTCTCGGATCATCCTTGGAGTACCACGATCAGAGCACGCCTTTCCCCAGCTCTGTACCCTACACTGGCTATCCATACAATCCAGAATTAAACACAAATTTGTTCTCTGTGCTACGTTTCACTGACGGGCTCCAGTCCAACATACCTATCTGACCTCACCCATGTGTACACACCTGCAAGATACTTACGCTCCTCTTCTGACACTCGTATTCTCATTATTCCCACTATGAAAATGAAATCATATGGACAACGCTCTTTTGCATACCAGGGCCCAGCAACGTGGAACGAATTGCCCACTGCACTTTGACACAAAGACACAGTGATCTTATTCAAGAGCGCTCTTAACACTCACCTATTTCAGCTGCAAGAACAGACTTAAAGACCTAATAATGTATCCTTACCTTAAAATATTTACAGCATGTTTTCTGTTTCTAATTTCGTGGTGTTTGTTTTTATTTTTGTAATCATATCATTATATATGTTTTTTAAGTGTTGTCAAATGTTGTAAAGTGCTTAGAGCTTCTAAAGATTAGGCGCTATACAAAGTCCTCATTATTATTATTATTATCATCAAAGACAAGGAGAAAAAAGATGATATTGATTTATCGAAGTATGCTACTAGAGATGATCTTGCTGATATTATGAACCTCTCTGGAGTTGACCGGGACGAAGTGGTTATTTTTCAGGATAAATACATTGTTTTAAAGACGAGTAATATTAAGTGGATCAACATGATTCGAAGAGTTCTCGGTGCTATCACGGATAATATTCCAGTATTTACTGATGGCGGTAGAATTAGAGACTCAAATGTATCAATCGCAACTATCAGAAAGTGTTGCTGATCGTTTACGATCCACCGGTGATACAGTGACAGGTGAACTCAACATGAATGGAAACAAAATTGTTCTTTTAAGAGAACCAACAGGTGATGAAGATGCCGCAACAAAGAAATATGTAGATGATAAAGATGCTATAATCGATGACAAATTAACCACACTCCAATCTGAATATGATGTTCACGTAAATATGTTTTTAAATACTTGTAGAAATTTTCAAAAACTTAATAAAATTGCAGATGATTTCTTTGGAAATCCATTGTTTGTTGACATAAAAGTCTCTGAAATTAACACAAAACTAGAAGATGTTATCAGTGGAATTCTTGTTAACATTGAAAAACTAATCTGATTAAAATTCCTCACAAGCAGATCATCAATGTGGTATACACAGTATCATCAGGATCATCAACATGGTCACAGCAAAATAACCCTGTCAAACATACCACGGAAGTCACTGGTGTGTATAGGCTGTCCGTGTTCAGCGTTGCAAAATTTAGGATATTTACCACATTTCCATGGCGTTATTCAACCGATAATTTTTCTGGAACCGTGTCTGTTGTGTTAAATCAAGTGGTCAAAGAAACATTTATACTGGAACCATCTGATAAAAAATTAACTGCAGCGTCTTACTGGTGGTGTCTGGAATTTGTCACTGAAACACCTCAATTGATTACTTAATACTTCAGAGTATATGATTTCACAAACGTCAGACCTAAATTTTGTAGACAAATACAGATATGAGCAAGTGTGTTTGTTGCAGACCCACTGAAAAATATCATTTATGAGTACACAGTAAAAATAAAAAAATACCATAGACGTGTCATTGTTTCTGACATAATTGTATATTCGGTATCTGCCATAATCGCTGAACAGCAACTCTAATCGGATCATTATCAGCTACATACATGATAGCACCAGTAATAGGAATTGGTGTTGCAGTTATAACCGGTGTTGTTGATATTCTTAATATAATTGCAAAAAAGATATCTACGTGTGTGACTGATAAATTACACGAATATACAATATTGCTATCAGTGGCAACACGCGTGCATGCTAAATTATCATCGCTGATATAATCAGGGTTCAATAATGGAATAATATCAGATCAGGAATTCACAGAAATGATTAAGTTTTACCACGACACCTCCAGTTTGGCAACTGGAAACCAAACCCCCTTGTCGGAAAGACAGTCACCTTAATTTAAATTCTGATTTAAAATCAGGAAGTAAATAATAATATCATCAATGATGACATCACAAGAATTGCTACAACAAATGGTCGCTAATACAACACCACCAACAACTACAATGATATCAACAAGTTCAACTAATCCTGAATTCGACATTATCTTCCAACGGCAATTCCAGCCAAAGAAATGGCATTAGCACAATTGTGAGTATATCATAGCTGGCCAAATATTAAATCAAAATCATTTGGTGGGTTACCCGCAAATAACTCATTAGTGTTTTCTTTTAAAAATAACCCTGATGGAACCACAGATTGGCAAGTTGTTGGTATTCCTATGGGCAGTTATCAAATCGAACAGATCAATGATGAATCCCAATGCAGAATTAAAGCTATGACAGGAAAAGAATCTAAAATTGATATTATGGTTCATGGGCCAACATTATCAGCTGCGATAGAAATATCAACGCCTGACTATGCCGTAGATATATATCAATCATCGATCAGAACTGTATTAGGATGGCCAGAAGTTCCACCAACATATGAAGTTCCACCAGAACCCAAATGAGTTGGTTTCACCACAGATAATAAAGTGTACTTGGAAAAAACTCAGGATTACGAAATATGGACATCAATACCAAAATTCAAATTAGGATTTCGAATGATGCCTCGTCAGGGTGATGGAAAAAGAAGTGCCATGGTATAGAATCATGGAATATATTCATTTCAATTAAATGATCTCGAAAATCATTTCAAAATCATTAATACTGAGCACAAACAAATGAGGGGCAGTCTATGCCAGTCATTCACCTGTTACAATAACAAGTACCCGCCCCCCCCCCTTAGCGATTATCTGAAGGGGGAAATCATCAAGCAAGTAGAACACTTGAATAAATTAACATCGGATTTTGGGAATTATCATCAGAAGATTATACAAGCAGTGATTGAAGGTAGTAACTCGGATAAAATTGATGGTTTATCAACTAAAGAAATATTCCTGTCCAGATATTCTTTGACTGAGGCAGATCTGCCAACATTTAAACTTCCAGAATTTAACATTTATGAACTGAAAAATATCAGTCAATGATATTATTGATGAATACTTTCAAAAATTATCAATTCATGGAGAAAAATAACTCCACCTGTGATTACTCTCTAACACAACAATGATCCATACGGTGGTGGTCAGCATGCATCACCAGGTGTTGTAAACATCACATCAACGATCGCTGTTAATTTGGTGTGTGATGCTATTGATGGAAGTTATCAAGTAGATGCTGACAAATCCAGACAAGCACAACAGGGATATATCTTATATTCATTTACCCCCGAAGTACTTCCTGGGTTTTTAATTGTGTCAGTGCCTGTTAATCCGTTTTATCTGCGATGTCATAATCCGCTGTTGTCACGGATACATTTTAGACTTACTGACCAGGCTGGACACTTACTTGATTTGAGGAATGAAGTTTTGGCAATAAGTTTGTATGTGAGATCGTAGATCTTCGCATTCGTAGCTACTTTTTGTTTTAATAAAAAATAATCTGAATCTGAATCAGAATAAATATTATAATCTGAATCAGAATAAAAATAAAAATAAAAATATTTCTGAATCAGAATCAGAATAAATGTTATAATCGGATTCAATGTCAAAATAAAAATGAATGTTATATTCTGAATCAGAATAAATATTATCGGAATAAATATTTTCTGAATCTGAAAAAGTATTATTATCAGAATAAATATTATCTGAATCAGAATAAATATTATCTGAATCAGAATAGATATCTGAATAAATATTAAAATCTGAATCTGAATAAATATTATCAGAATTTGAATCTGGATCAGAATAAAAATTATAATCAGAATCTGAATCATCAGAATAAATATAATCTGAATCAGAATAAATATTATAATCTTCAGAATAAATATTATTATCAGAATAAATATTATAATCAGAATCTGAACCTGAATCTGAATAAATATTATAATCAGAATCTGAATCGGAATCGGAATAATATTATAATCAGAATCTGAATCAGAATAAATATTATCAGAATAAATATAATCAGAATCAGAATAAATATTATTATCAGAATAAATATTATAATCAGAATCAGAATAAATATGATCAGAATCTGAATCAAAATAAATATTATAATCAGAATCTGAATCAGAATAAATATTATAATCAGAATCAGAATAAATATGATCAGAATCTGAATCAGAATAAATATTATAATCAGAATCTAAATCAGAATAAATATTATAATCTGAATCAGAATAAATATGATCAGAATCTGAATCAAAATAAATATTATTATCAGAATCTGAATTTGAATAAATATTATAATCTGAATCTGAATCAAAATAAATATAAGCAGAATCTGAATCAGAATAAATATGATCAGAATCTGAATCAAAATAAATATTATTATCAGAATCTGAGTCAAAATAAATATTATAATCAGAATCTGAATCAAAATAAATATAAGCAGAATCTGAATCAGAATAAATATTATAATCTGAATCGGAACAAATATTATAATCTGAATCTGAATCAAAATAAATATTATCAGAATCTAAATCAGAATAAATATTATAATCAGAATCTGAGTCAAAATAAATATTATAATCAGAATCTGAATCAGAATAAATATTATTATCAGAATCTGAATCAGAATAAATATTATTATCTGAATCTGAATCAGAATAAATATTATAATCTGAATCTGAATCAGAATAAATATTATTATCAGAATCTGAATCTGAATCAGAATAAATATTATAATCAGAATCTGAGTCAAAAATAAATATTATAATCAGAATCTGAATCAGAATAAATATTATTATCAGAATCTGAATCAGAATAAATATTATTATCAGAATCTGAATCAGAATAAATATTATAATCTGAATCAGAATAAATACTATAATCTGAATCTGAATCAGAATAAATATTATTATCAGAATCTGAATCAAAATAAATATAAGCAGAATCTGAATCAGAATAAATATTATAATCTGAATCAGAATAAATATTATAATCTGAATCAGAATAAATATTATAATCTGAGTTAGAATCAGAATAAATATTATAATGAAAATTTTTTTTTTTTTTACTGAAAATCAGACTAAACTCTGAAAATCGATGGGGTAAATATCCGACTAAAAATCAAAATCAGACTAAACTCTGCAAATCGATGGGGGAAACGTTACTCAAAATTATATTTTTAGTGATAAAATTATGCTGAAACAATAAAATATTTTTTACTGACCAACAACAACAATAAATATTATGATGAAAATTTTATTTTTATTGTTTTCAGACTGATTTTCTAATTTTGATGGGGTAAATGGTACTTAAAATTATAATTATCGTCCAGATTTCGTAATTTGATGGGATAAATGGTACTCAAAATGATGATTATCTTCCAGATTTCATAATTTGATGGGGTAAATGGTACTCAAAGTAACAAAAATATCTCTGAAATTGATTAAAAAAAAAAATCAGAATAAAAATAAATATTATAGTCTGAATAAAATAAGTATTATCAGAATCTGAATAATTATTATTATTATCAGAATAAATCTGATTCTGAATAAATATTATTATCAGAATAGATATTATAATCTGTTTCTGCATAAATGTTACAATCAGAATAAAAATAGATATTATTATCTGAACAAATATTATAATCTGAATCAGAATAAAAATAAATAATTTTAAAAAATAGCAAAAGAGAGTACCTGACGAGCGAAAAATATATCTTTTTGGGTAATTGTTATATTTTTCTTTCTTATTGCAATTGTTGGATCGCTGAGCGAGATAGGGGTAATAAAAACATCCCCTAAGTGAACCCCTGGTGTTTTGACGTTCGGGGGTGCCAGGCGAGTTACACCTGGAATTAGTTGTATTTTTTTTTTTTTGGCAATCTTACAATCACCCGTACACAAGTATATCTTGTCATCAACTGCCCCCAATTATAATAGCATCTGTCGCAGAATGCAAGACAATATGTTTATCGCATTTTTGAGACTCGAACATGTGAAGAGTTTCCACTAGAGGATCCGTAAGCGAACGCCTTAACCCCACGACTACCGGAGCTCTTACAAATACACAGGTAAATTTAAGTATATAACTATACGCTACCACAGTCACGGGTGACAGCGCTTTCACGCTTAGTAACTTTGTCGGTGACCTTGTCACTGAGTTTATAATGGATCCTTTCACGATCAGACATAAATTTCTTCAGCTGTAGCTCACGTGAACTCATAATCTTTTTTGTTTCGTTTTAACGTACTAATTCTGATCTAACTTTCTCAATCGCGCTTGCGAGTGAAACAAATTTTTGAATATCCTCATCATTGACATAAAGCAGAGATTGTCTCACGGCCTGTTGAAGTAACTTATTAAATATATACTCGGCTACTAGTGTATATCTCCCATCATATCTCGGGGCCCCGAGTGGCCGAGTGGTCTAAAGCGCTCTTCGTTACGGATCACTGCCATCTCACCTCTGTCTGCGTGGGTTCGAGTCTAGGGTTCGGCGAATGTGGATATGTGAGAAAGCTTGCCAGTAGCTTCTCGTGGGTCGGTGGTTCTTGCCGGGGATTTCCTGGTTTCTTCCTCCACCATTAATACTGGCTGCCATGTATAGCCTATCGTGTGCTGAAAAATGGCGTTAAGCCCAACAACAACAACAACAACAACAACCATCATATCTCCGTTCCTGTAGCACTTCAAAATCATTTATAATTTTTTTCAGGGTCCAATTGTTCTGATAATTCTATATCCTCATCATTTAATTTTTTAATCTCAGAAATAATTGCATGAAATATTTCTGAATCTGGATAAAAATGAAAATATTTATTATATACATTTCTGCCTTATGTCATTCGGGAGGTTAAGTACATGTAAGTCTGTATACCCGTTCACCTGGAAGATCTAAAAATAACTGGATTTGCTGAGGTTACCTATACTGAATAAGCAGGTAACCTACATGTGCGATCAGTTATACTGAATAAAATCACAATTATTGTAAAAGGTAGCGTGGATTTATTTCAATTTCCAAACACACTTCATAAAATATATTGTATAAAATATCTGCATTCGATAATCGCACATACATTTTCTGCACAAGATGTCATTCGCGAGGTTAAAGTACATGTAAGGCCTGTATGCAACTATGTCACCTGTCTTACAGGTAAGATCGAAAAATAACTTACTTGGATTTGTAATATTACGCACTTGCAAGCGGGGCAACTGTTTAATTACTCTACCAGAGGAATCGTTTGCTTGACAGAGTTATTTCCCTTCATCATCTAATAAAATAGGGAGATAGTGAAATGTTATTTTCTAGTTATATTTTTTTGAATACGCCGATTTGGTTTATTATCTGCGACATATTCTACCAAACGTACCTGAATATCAAAATATTTACCAGCTGCATATATCGAATGAAATATTATTTCTTTGCCTGTCTCTACATTTACAGATTTAATAGCTTTTGCGCGATTATTACCACCGCCAGTATTTCCAAACTTGCAATTCTGACTCGCAAATTACTTAAAGAGTTTATCCTTTGGATCTGAATTAATATGATCAATTACAAGTTTATCGCTGATCAATCCATAATAACATTCGTAGACAAACCTATGACAAAGATATCTTTATTTCCAACAGTAAATCTAAGATAATGACCAACATTATCAATAGTACCGACTGTTTTTTTTTTAATCGACAGTGCCTAATTAAACCATCACGAGATGCTTCATAATTCATGATGATGGGATGTGTTACAAATTCATTTTGCTTCATTTATATAATAATATTATTTGCCTAAATTATTTTGTTGTTGAGGTGGAAATCTGGCGAGGTAGTCTTCGGAGCTTTTTATAGGAGATTCAACTCCATCGGTATTATTTTTTAT
>JAECUM010033266.1:0-52334 GCA_016617855.1 Megalonaias nervosa
AATTAAATTGGTTGTATGATAGTTTTAATTTCTTTTTATTTTACGTTTGTTTCATTATATTTTATTGTAATGATTATTTTCAGGGGATTTGACATTTTTGAAAAAAATTTAGTCTTCTGTTGACTTGATTAGAATGCAAAAGTATGACTTAAGCACTACTTTTAGCTCACCTTGGTTCATAGTTTTTGTAAACATTGAATGAAAATGATTGGCTATTACTAAGGTCATGTTCAGCCCACGTGTTAGCTGAGTTGTAAACAGCCTTTCTTTTTTAATTTATTTCCAATGTGGGAATATAATTCTTAGATAGGGTTATTCTTGCCTACGTGATAATTGGCATTTTTTTTACTGCGCTGTTCAAATTAGTGATCACGTAGCCTGTCATGTGAGCCACCATGTGATCTAAAATCGCAGCTTGAAACAGACGCTCTCTAGTAGATTTTTCGTTCGTAAAATTGTACCTTTGGGCTTACGGTATTTTGTCTTGTTGTTGCCATTTGAGTTGATTTTCTTATTTAAAATAATTTATTTCACCGTGGGAAATACTTCTTCTTTATAAAAATTCTGGGACAAAGACATTCAGTGGAAATTTATTCTGGAATTCTAAACGGAAACATTATAAATTGTGATTAAATGAGGAATTGTTGCCATCAGTACAACGACCTCATCTGATGTCATTGCCTTCCATATTGGAATTTCATCGAGATTAGAACCTGGATTCAATTAGAACTCTTTAGTGATAGGACTTATATTTTTCAATTCTAGGATTAATTTTTGGATTATATTCACAAACCATAAGTCCTATTTCATATTTTTATCTTGTTTTCTAGGGAAATAAATTATTTTGTTAAAATTTACAAAGCTTGTTGGCTTCACTCTTTTCTTTTGTTACTTTTGTACGAATCTACACGTAACAATACACACTTTAATAACCTGCATTTATGGAGTGCAATATACATGCATGTATATGGTAAACACTTTTCATACATGCCGTCCAATTTGACCTCAATTTTTTTTTTAAATCAGTGCATTACCAGTGAATTGCTCAAATTGGCTGACATTAATATTTTCTATGATCCTCTGTTTTGTTTACTTCGTCTTTTAATTTATATCTGGTATAGTCTACATGTTTTGAGTTAGCGAAAATTGGGAGTATCAATGCCGGAACCTGGCATCCTTGATAATTTGATTAATAACTATTTCTAGTTAACTGTTTATGACTGTATGATACATACTCAATGTGTTTATAGCCCCTGTTTTTTTATTTATATGCATCATTGCATTTAAGTTTGGTTTTCTCTTCTTTATTTCTTTGGTACATACACATGTTGACTGCCCTGTCATGCGGTCTACCTCTGTAATATTGTAAGAGTGCATAACACAGTTTCCGAAACATTGCTATGAATGACAGTATTATACAATATGTGCCGTGAAATACAAAACTGATTTTTTTTCTTGGGTCAATACAATCTCATTGTAGTAATGTGTAAAATATTGAGTTGATAATTTCTATATATAATCATTGTAAAAATTGACTAAATATATTCATGCAATACTACTAGCTCATGCTTGTTTGAATATTCCAACAAAAACTGGGGGTTTTGTGGGCTTTGTTGGTTGTGGGTTTTGTGCAGTTTTGCTAGAACTGTGGGTTTTGCTGGATTTGTGGGTTTTGTGGGCTCTTAGTTGTGGGTTTTGTCAGAAGTATATAAGGCTTTGTGGGCTGTGTGTGGGGTTCGGTCAGCTAGCAGCAATCAAACTAGGTACATCAGTTATTGTGAGTTTTATGTATTAATTTATTTTTTAATTTTGTTTTGTTTAGTTTATTATAGAGATATGTAACTTTTTGCAATATTTTGGACAGTAGATTTTTGTTTGAAGTTTATTTAAGCACAAAGCAGTATTTATTTAAGGACTTTTTTGGTTGTTTTTAATTATTTCTCTCTTCCAAATTATATGCATTCTAGTAATTTCTAATTTATTTTTACAAGCAAAGTAGATATTGTTATATCATTTGTTATTTGAAACTCAGTTATACGGTCAAGTGAATGTTGTACTCACAGACCAATACTTTTATGTATTTATTTATTTCTTAATTTTCTTTATTTAATTGGTTTTATGAAGTTTCTTTACACTACAGATATATAATTCCTTTCTTAAATTATAGTTTGAAAAATGTTCTTAGGGAAATTAAGAATGTCTAAGTCATTGTGAGTGCTTTCCTCACCGACTTGACATTCTAAATTCAGTTCAACAATACTTGATTAATCTAGCAATCTATAAAGACATTATTTATGTTTCTATTTTATAATTTACTAGTTTTCTAAGTCATTGTGAGTGTTTTCCTCACCAACTTGACAGCCAATTTACTTCCATCTATATCAATTCATTTCAAGTAAGAATTATGCTATAGTTGAAGTATGAAGTCAAGCAAGTGTTTTCCTTGCAGATTTTACATTTCATATATTACAGTCAAGTCATATTTTCTCTTCTGTAGTAAAGTTTATTACAACTAAATCCAAATATGGTAAATATTATATAATTTTCATTCATCAAAAGAAGTAATAATATAATGAACTAATAGTATAGTGCTAATGTGTACCCTGACCTTGTGTGAAATTATCATATACCAAACTGTACCTCAAGACAATGATAGTATTTTGGCTTAGTGCACAAAACAACAAGACTGTCATGGTTATGAACTGACTTTATTCAATGTTTGTTAATAAATGAATCATCTTGTGTTATGGTTGAAAAGAAATCAAGAGTTCAAGTTTACTCCATTCTCCACTCCTTAGTCAGCTGATAAGAAGCATACTCATCCTGGTGCTGTACTCCAGTGTAGTATTATCAGGACCTAGCTTGGCTGTTACAATATATACATACATAAATATTCATAGTCCATGCAAAAAATTTGATTGTTTCAAGAATGAAGGAAAGCATAACAAAAAGCCTGTTTGCTTGAAGGAGAAAATTCAGGTTTGGTAACCATATTTCATTTCTTAATTACTTCCAGCAAAGGGAAGAGTCTCTCGTGTGAAAAGATCAAAGTTAACAGCTGTTATAGCATTTACAGAGAGTGGCAGAGAAGTGACTTTGCCTGAGATGGCAAAACATGGGGGGGGGGGGGATTTTGCTGGACTAAAATTATAAAATTAACATGACTGAGATCTGATGTGAATGAGTATCAAACTAAATGACAGCAACTGTTGTGTGAATGGAATCCCAGTTACTGTCTAGTTGTAGAATTAATGTAGATAAATCATGTCTGGAGAAAATCCAGTCATAGATTAGCTATACTAGAAGTGGTGCAGTGAGGATTCTTTGCCTTATAACTACTTATATATAGCAGTAAAAGTAAACAGATGGCTATTAAATACTATAAGTATTATTTATAAGCTGCTTGAAGTAAATCATCAAATGAATTGCCATGTAACACTGAAATGGCAAGTGAGACAGACTTTGACATGGATGAATTGGGCAATTCCATGGAAAACAGTTATGAAACAAAGAGTAGTAATGTTTTAGAAACATTATTAACAAACAATATTCTGTGTGGCAGGATGACATCTCCATAGGTATTGATGTTCTGGGGACATCATCTGTTGACAAATTGGGAAGTTCTTTGCAAGAAGATCTCTCAGAACATCATGATGCTTGAAATACATCAGTGGCAGATGAATGTGGCACTTTCCAAGATGATAACATGACCAAGTAAGATGATGTCGATGCATTTGGATTATCAGTAACTCCTACAATGACAGCTGATTCAAGCAGTTGCTTTGTGGATATAGAATCAATACAGATGGTGTGTGTGTTTTTGTGTGTTTTGGCTTTTCAACGTAGCTTTAATAGTCAGTCAGATCACTATGATGTCTGCAGTGGGACAGTATATAGTGATGTCTAGCACTGGGGTATGATACTGCAGACATGTAGCATCATGTCCCACCCAGTCACATTATCCTGACACTAGGTCAACTAGTCCTAACACTAACCTCTTAATGCTGAGCACCAAGCAAGGCAGCTGCATGTAACATTTTTACAAGTCTTTGGTATGACTTGGCCAGGGTTTGAACCCGTGACCTCTCGCATCCAAGGTGGATGCTCAAGCCACTAGGCCACCAAAGCAGTCCAGTGCAGATGAAAAACCTGCTATTGATTAAAAAGTATCAAGATACTGTATCCACTCACTTATAAGTCGAGTCAGTCTGCAAACAACAAAGATCTTGGTGTGCCATAGCATAATGCACCTGCAGATCAGGGTCTATGCTGTTTGTTCTACTGATTGCTCCTGGCAAAGTGCACAGACCAAGATCTGCTGGTGCATTATGTTACAGTTGATATGGTACTGTGCAGTTAACATTTGGACTCATAAGTGAAAATATATGGTACATAGTATCTTAAATGTCATGTACCAAAAAATGTCTGAACCTTATATGCCATGTAATTTGAGGATTCTGTCTTTTCTACTTGTAATTGATTGTAATATCTCTCATACTTGATTTCAGCTGTAGCAACTTTATTATTTTACATGACTCTACAATATCCTACTTCTGATTCAAATTTGTTATCATTTGCTCTTTCACTAGGATGATGAAGTCAAAGGTCATGTGAAATAATGAGTTTTGTTGATCTAGGTATGTGTTGATTTTTTAAGGTTCTTCTTGTGTCAATATTTGGTTCATCTATTAGCATACCCACATCAAAACAAATCAGAATTTTTTTTATCAGTTTGTAGTTTTCAGTTCTAGCATGCATTTCAAGCCTAAAAAATGAGGAATGTGGACACAACGTAATGCACATGATATGTTTATCAGCTTAACTGTTCTTTTCATCATCATATAAAAAGGTATGATGTCAGCTATTGTTGATATATTAACAGCTCTCAATAATTTTTTCATGTAATTCCTGCAGTAGCCATATTTAGAAGGCTAGAAGATAGTATAATAATAATAATAATAATAATAATAATAATAATGTGGACTTAGGACAGTGCCTGATATTTTAGATAACACATACAAATATAAGCAACAACAAGCAGCTTACAAAAATAAACACCATACATTTATAAAACAAAACCATACTGACAATAATTAAGGAAGTAAATATTATTAAGTCTTCAAGTCTGTTCTTGTAGTCAAAATAGGTGAGTTTTAAGAGATGAATGAGAACACTGTGTCCTTGTGTCTAAGATCTATGGGCAATTCATTTCACGTAGCAGGGCCCTGGTACACAAAAGAACGTTGTCCATATCACTTCATTTTAGCAGGGGGAACAATAAGAATACAAGTGTCAGAAGGGGGGCCCCAAGTAGCCGAGCGGTCTAAAGTGCTCACCATTACAGATCACTGCCATCTCACTTCTGTCTACTTGGGTATGAGTCTCGGGCTTGGCCAATGTGGGTATGTGAGAAAGCTTGCCGGTAGCTTCTCGTGGGTCGGTGGTTCTTTCTGGGGTTTTCCTGGCTTCTTCCTCCACCATTTATTCTGGCCGCCATGTATAGCCTATCTTGTGCTGAAAAATGGCGTTAAACCCTATAACAACAACAACAACCACAACAAGTGTCGGAAGAGGAGTGTAAGTTTCTAGATGTGGTGTACACATGGGTGAGGTCAGAGAGGGATATTGGACTTAAGCTAGCAAATGAAATGTAGCACAGTGAACAGATTTTGTTTTTGATTCTGGATTGAATGGGTAGCCAGTGAAGGCTACAGAGCACGGAGGAGGTGTGCTCATTTTTTTTTGTATTCTAAGGATGATCTGAGCAGCCATGTTTTGAACTTTTTCAATTATCTGAAGCAGATTCTGAGATGAACCATATAGAAATGAATTACAATAGCCCATTCTTGAAAGTAATAAGGAAATCAAAAGTGATTTAGTGGCATCAGCTGAAAGAAAACTGTGAATAGAGCCTTCCATATGTTTATTATATGTTGATGTAATGAGAGCGTACCATCAATAGTGACATCTAGGTTTCATACTGACTGTGTAAATTTAATGTTGGTATTGCTGATGCTTATTGTTTGAGGTAAAGGATGTGAATGAGAATGTTTTTGTGTGGTGATCAGGATGGTTTCAGTTCTATCATCATTCATATGCAGCTTGTTGATGTTATCCATGACCTCAAATCGGAAATGCACCTCTCTCTGCCTTGGATAGTAGCCTCAACTTCATTTGGGCAGGTAGATTTGTATATTTGACAGTCATCAGTTTACAAATGGTGCAGCGCTAGAAGTCTATTCATTACACTTGAGAACAGATGAGTGTATAGAATGAAGAGGACAAGGCCGAGAAAGAGAGCCTTGTGGAATACCAAAACATAGATCAGATGGGGTGGAATGTTTTCCATTTATGGACACAAATTGTGACCTGCTGACTAATTAGGACTTGAGCCATTAGTAAGACTGTATTGTGAATACCAAATGCTGGAGATGGTGAAGTACTATGTCGTAGTCTGTTGTGCTGCAGGCAAGTCAAGGAGGATGAGGACTCCATGTAATCTTTCCACTATCCAGAGCAAAGAGGTCATTAAATACTCTCAGAGATGATATGTCAGTACTATGGTGATGGCAATATGCAGACTGTACATTGCTAAAAAGACTGTTTGCATTCAGATGAGATACAAGTTGGGATAGAACATATAAAACATTGACCTGATAAGAATATTTTAAAAATAACTTTTTGCGAAATTTTGAATGGCTTGGTCTATAGGTCTTCAAAATGACAAGAATACATTGATCTCAAGTACTGTCCAAGTCAATCTGGTATAATGATAATATCATAATTGATTATGGTAATTCAAATGAGATACTTGGGGGGGAGCAGAATAACTTTTTCTGAGATATTTCTAAATGAATGAGAGGTTAGAAACAGGGTAGTGGTTCTTTAAATCATTAGGGTCAAGTGAGAGGTATTACAATGGGACTTTTGAAAAATCATGAGAATTTCCTGGATGAGAGAAAAGTATTGATAGCAGCAGTTAGTGAAGGAAATTTTGAATCTAAACACTCAAGCATCAGTGATGTCAGTCTGATTGAGTTCACATGACTTTGGGGCACTCTTCGTCACAAGGATTTGGGGTGCTCTTCACCGCAAGGCCAAGAAATAAAAATATATGTTTCCAGTTGGGTGACTGTCCCTGTTATTCATTGTTCACACTAGCACTTCCCACCTCCCCTGCACAGGGGTAAAAAGAAAGTTTCCCAAAATTGATTTGTGCATCTAATTAAGCTGGTTTGTCCCAGTATTTGAAGTGCTTAGTACATTACATATACTAATCATTATATATATATATCTATATCTATATATATATATATATATATATATATATATATATATATATATACGTATAATGTTTAAGAAAAATATTTAAAAAATTTTCCTCCAAAAATGCAGAGTATTATTGTGCATCTAACTGAGCTGGTTTAGCCCAGTACAGGAAGTGCTTTGAATATTATATATACTAAAATCATTATAATATTTATAATGTTTTAAAACTAAAAATAATTTTTAAAAAAAAATTCACAAAACTGATTGTGTATCTATATTGAAGTGGTTTAGCCCAATACTTGAAGTGTTTAGTACATTATAGATACTAATCATTATACCAACTCCACAGAGACACATTCAAATGCTGTTAAAGGTTGCTGTGTATATTCTGTGTCACAACTGTATGGTGATAAATGAGTCATTTGAAATTGTGTTGTCAAGCTTATCTCTAATGAGTTGAACTTTATCATGAATGAAATGTGCCAACATGTCCTGATGGTCGACCAGAGAGAAGGTTGTTGAAAGTGTTGTACATTTATTCCTTGACATAATCTTGATGTATACAAAACCTTTGTCCATAACTTCATTTTGATAAGTGTTGTTAATAATAAACTTTAATAATTTGTTGTGGCATGTTTTTGTTGGTTGAGGATAAGGGATGTAGTGGGGTTTAATGTGAAAAACCAAATTCTGGCTTTCTGGTATTTTTTGCTGAAAACAGCATTATTACAAAAGGATTTCGAGATTAACAATGTAGAAATGCTACATTAACAAGAAATATGGCATAGCAGTAAATTTTGGACTTGTAGTAATACATGTAGCGACAACTAACGGTTTTGAATATCAAAACAATGGTACTGAACTATTACTTTGGAAATAGGGTAATATTACTGCAAGTGTTCGATATTAACAAAGAAGTAAAGCATCATCTGCAAGAGATATTGCTACAAGATGGGTTTCAGGAGTAACAATGTCGAATTGTTACCATATTAGCAAAAAACATTAATGCATATCATTAAACTTCATCCTTGTAGCAAAATTACTCCATTAGATTTGTGAGAAGACAAAATCAGTGTTCCACTCTTGCTTAGAAAATTATAGAGTCATGCTACTACATGGATTTGAGGCAATGTTATTACTATATCAGGTTTGGAGATCACATAATCAGTGATACACTGTTACCTTGGAAACAGGGTAATATTACTACATAGGTTCTGCGATTACCAATGTAAGTGTTGTTACTACATCAGGATTTTGGAGGCCACAAAATGAGTGGTATACTTTCACATGGAAATAGGGAAATATTAGCACATGATTTTGGTGATTACTATTATGTAGTATTCTTATTACAGCAGGGATTGGAGATCACGAAGTCAGTGTAACAATGTTCCCTGGGAACAGAGTAATTTGTTTTACATGCGTTTGGTAATTAGCAATGTAGTATTGTTACTACATCTAGTTTTGGAGGTCACAAATCAGTGCTTGGAAATAGGGTAATGTTACTACATGGGTTTGGGGGATAGCAGGAGAGCTATGTAGTATTGTTTCTACATTAGTTGTAGTATTGTTACTACATCAGGTTTTGGAGATTACAAAATCAGTGCCAGGAGATAGAGTAATGTTACTTCATGTGTTTGGGGGCATGCTATGTAGTATTGTTACTACATCAAGTTTTGGGGATCACAAAACTTCGGTGCTTGGAAATAGGGTAATGTTACTACATGGGTTTGGAATTAACCATGTAGTATTGTTACTAGTAAAATTCCTTTAAAAAGAGCAAGCAAGCAATTCCATTTTTATTCTGACAGCCATTACAGTGATCCCTTAATATAAGGTATCTCAGTGTACAGTAAATGAAACATCATTACAAAGACATATGACCTTTGTACAGTATATATGATTGATTTGTAGCTGCATTTCTGACTACGGTTTCAAAAAGTAAAAACCACTGAGTGAGATTTTAAGCAGTAAATATAGCCATGTAATAACTTTAATACATATATATGGAGTTAACATTCAGAGAAGGGACAGTAAATGTTTATTTGTGGTAGTGACTGCTTAGGACAGATAAGGTCAGAAACTTATTTCCACAATAGTATTGTTTGGTACATGTGAGTATGTGCCATTTGATAGAGCAGGCAATGTGGTCTGTTATTTATCCTTAATCAAATAGGTAATAATAATAATAATAATAATGAAATCTTTATTTTATGAGGGTGACACAACTAATCTCCCTTTATACAAAGACTAATCTCTCTTGTGGCCCTAAGTTATCAACATATCTACAGGCAAATAAATAAAACACACAGGAGAAACAAACATCATACAAAAATGGTATAATGGATTGTTGTATACTAGAGCAATTAAGTATGTATTTAGCACATGGGGCATTGTGTACACCAAAATGAAAACACATACAACTGTAAACACCCAGAAACATATACATATATATATATATATATATATATATATATATCATAAAGTTTGCAATAACCACTGAGGGTAATGTTTTTGTCTCACCTGAAGAGCATTGTAGTGAGGGTACAGTTATTGTTCTCCTAACATCATTATAATGAGGTGTCACAGGGAACATGGACCCCTATTCTTTTTTAAAAATTATTTTTCTCCTTTCACTGCTTTAGCGTTACGTATAGGTATATCTCTGTAAGAGTGAGTAACAAGCATGGAAAGTAAGAGAAGCACGTGGCTATGATAAAGCTCGCAGGTTTACCTGGCAGCAGGAAAACCAATCTAGTGGGCAGTTGACAAAATTTTGGTGAACTGAGGGTGGTGTAGTCAATCGCTGAGGGAAGAATGCCTTCCTTCACAAGTTTGCATAGGCCAGAGTGTCAACGGGACTACAACCATTGTATGGGACAACAAATTTTGGGAGGAGATTCAATGTTCGTGCTGCAGTAAGCCATTTTTAGAGCAGCGAGAGATCGAGGCCAGATCTCTAGATATGTCTCAATGACAATGTAATAGTGTGTGTTTTGCTAAGAATAAACTGTTCACCAAGCCTGGCTGATATTCCTAATGGAGGGGCGATACGTGACTCAGAAACTGGCGTATTCATTTATGTATTCATTACTCAGGAACTGCCATATTCATGTATGTATTCATTACTCAGGAACTGCTATATTCATCTATGTATACATTGCTCAGACAAATGTATTCATCTGTGTGTTAGTCTATGACATTTATTGACTGTGAAGTTCATTATGGACACCAGTAGCAGACAGCCATTTTGCAAGTATTACTAGTAGAGCATAGAGAACAGATGTGTTTGCAACATCTACTGTCATATGGGGAAATCACATTTTCACCCATGTCAAAAATGCAAGTTAGGTAAAGTTGCCATTTAACCCTGTTCAGTCACCAAATCACCAAAGATGGAAAACTATTGTGACTCTTTTTTTGACAGTTAAAATTTGAAAAACTTTTTATAGCACTTCAGTGACATATATTTGATAATCCAGTTCTTTACTAGAGTGTGCACACAATTTGTCCAGGTATATTTTTCTTTGTTTTATTGTGAACAAATATGAGCCACATATTTTCTTTTTCATTTTCATTGAGATTGTCACATACATATTTTTCATCGTTTTCATTAAGAATTTCATAGCCAGATATTTTCTTTTTCATTTTTATTAAGATTGTCATAATTATATTTTTTTATTTCTTTTCCTTGTGATTATTTGCTAAGAGCATCTGTGAGTAAATGTTCATGTGAATCATGTCATTCATCCTTGCTTTTTTCTATCAGAATGAATTTGCCCCATTGCCAGTGGCTTCAATCCCAAAGAGAAATAGTTTGATCCTTATTTAGGGATAGCTGTCCAGAGTTATACCCCCTCAGTTTAGGTGACATGAGGGATCACTTTGCTTATTAGATTATGTCATTTTATTCATTACTATAAACCAGAATATTCTTAAAATCCTGAAAGTTTATTATTTATATAGATATTGCATATTATTTTGGGCATTATTTGTTGACATATTAATAATGACTAAATTCATACTATGATACATGTAGGGTCCAAGAGGGCCAGAAATAGGGCCCCAAATCACACTGTGAATTGGTCCCAGTCCTAATGTAAATTATTTCAAAATGCAGATTTCATCATTCCATTACTTTCTCTCTCATATGATTAAACTTATCCCCAAATGATGAGGTGTTGGGCCCATACCATTCTCAGTCACTCAAGGAAAGCATTGCCTCAGACCTCTAAAGCATACAGAATGTGTAATTATTTTGTGATCATTTCTTTGTGCATTTTCAAAACTATCATTATCAAAAAAAAACTTGGGAAGTTATGCTTTATTTAAAAGAATCTCTCATTCTGGTTGCAGGAACAGATCCCATTTTCTCAGGTGAATGATGACTTCTGTGATTGCAAAGACTCCTCAGATGAGCCAGGCACTGCAGCATGTCCGAATTCTACGTAAGTAATTGGATCCACAAATGAACCAAGCACTGTGATATGTCCAAATTCTATGTAAGTAATTGGATCCAGAAATGAACCAGGCACTGCGATATGTCCAAGTTCTATGTAAGTAATTCAATCCTCAAATGAACCAGGCACTGCAGCATGTCCAATTTTACACAAGTAATTGGATCCACAAATGAACCAGGCACTGCGATGTATCCAAATTCTTTGGAAGTAATTGGATCCACAATACGTCCAAATTCTATGTTACTAAGTAATTGGATCCACAAATGAACCAGGCACTGCGATGTATCCAAATTCTTTGGAAGTAATTGGATCCACAAATAAACCAGACACTGCAATATGTCCAAATTCTATGTTACTAAGTAATTGGATCCTCAGATGAGCCAAACTTGGAAACATTTCTGAGATCTATATCTGTAATTTACTCAAGGACAATTTTTGCTGATTAAGAAAGTAATGCAATACATTTATCAGTACAACTACCTTTATTGAGCCACTCAAGGAACAAAAGAATTTAGGTATATAATGTGGGGGGGGGAATTTGAAGGAATTTAGTCTCATTCAGCTAGACCTATTGCATTGCTCTAAGGTCTGTTTATGCCATAGTATCTCATTATCACAATGCAATATGTCATTGTGATAATGAGATACTATGGCATAAACAATAGCTGTTTGAGACAGACCTATTGAATCGGCATCTGTTTTTGTGAAAGCTGTTTAATGACATCCTTTTGGGCATAGAGTTAAAGTTCAGCTTGAATATGATGGGAAGTATGTTTATATCAGTTTTGAGATAGTGTGAAATATTTTTTGTAGTTTATATGTATGAATTTTGACTGAATTTCCTTTTGTTGGTAACAGGAATCAGTACAACTTTTACCAGACTTATGTAAGGCAGATCTCTCACTGGTTGAACTAAAGTAAAACAGTTTGAATGTAAGTGAAATATAAAATAGGAGTCTGGTTGAAGAAGTATAAAAGGAGGTATAATTTAGGTACAATATAACATGCAGTCTGGTTAAACAAGAGTAAAATGAACTTGAATTTAAGTGAAATGTAATTACTGTTCTAATAAATTAGACCTTTTATGACTGTAACCCCAAAAATAGTTTTTCTGAATCTCACAACCATGTTTCTACATTTTGATAAATTTTGTCACCTCCCAAAAAATCCTGCAACCTGCTGCAACCATCCAGAATGTGCTCACAACCCTTAATTGGGTCACGACCTGTGGGTTGGTAAATGGCCAACCCAAAACTTTTAATGTAAACACACTCAGGGGGAAAGCCAAGTATATTCTTACCATGTAATCCTAAATGTTGCAAATTATTTTGTTGTTTGTTTTTTTTGTTAATGATAAGTATGAAATTTATAGTAGTGGAAAATAAGAACATACAAGTGTGAAATGGGTCATGACCTAGGAGTTGGGAACTAGAGAATTAGACCATGCCTGCATGGTAGGACGTGTAGGAAGTTACAGTAATTTAGGAACAATTAAGGGAGCCAGGTCTGTGCTTTTTTGAACAGTTAAGGGAGCTTGGACTATACTTTGTTAACAGTAAAGGGGGTTTGACCTATACTTTGTTTGCAAGGAACATCGATATAACAGGTTAAAATGCGCTTCTTACATTCATGACAATAACTTGCTTTGTCAGAAGAATGTCATAAAAGTTTAAAATGCAAAACAGAACCAGTCATATGAATTTAAAATGTTAAACAGAACCAGTCATGTGAGATCAAAATGTGAAACAGAACCAGTCAATGACAACATCATTATAATACTGGTCATGAGAGTCAAAAAGTATACTGCCTTATTGTGAGGTCACATCATAATGAAGTACATGATACGCATATATATAATTTGACTACCACTTAATGAAATGGGTTCCATGACCATACCTGCCTTACAAGAAGAACAGTGTTATTGTAACAAATGGCCTTATAGTGTGGGGGTGTTGTACATAGTTTTCATTTGAGTTAAATTTTGTACTCAGAATTCTTTGTGTTTTTGGTGCAGTAACAATCCAGAACTAATTATATGTATGTATATTTGACTCTCATTTGGGGGATTTTTTAAATCAGTTTTATTGCATTTTCATGCTTTTTATGATTTTATAAGACTTACTTTTGTTATATTTTTGATATATTTTGTATAATTTTATGCATGTTGTGTTTAAAATTAAATGAAATTGAATATTGACAGGTGGGTGGGAAATTAAAGCCCAGAAAGTCCTTAAAATTGAACAAATTATATTGATTGCATGTGCTCACCATTCAGTTTCTTCTTTCTGTGATATAGGTTTTATTGCACATTCCAACTCCACAATAAAATTCCAAGACCACTGCCACCAAGCAGAGTGAACGATGGGATATGTGACTGCTGTGATGGAAGTGATGAATGGATCAGAGCCAGGGTACCTGAATGGATAATTCAGTTAGGTGCGTGCACTCATTGCTTGGTCGCATGTGCTATACAGGGATGAAATAATTTTAATCACCCATTGTTTGGTCACGCATGCTTGACAGGCATGGAATAATTGTAGTTGCTCAGTGTTTGGTCACATTTGCTTGACAGGCATGGAATAATTGTTATCACCCAGTGCTTGGTCGCAAGGAGTTGACAAGTATGGAGTAATTGTAGTCACCCAGTGCTTGGTCACATGGGGTTGACAAGCATGGAGTAATTGTAGTCACCCGGTAATTGATTGCATGGGGTTGACAGGCATGGAATAATAAATCACCCAGTACTTGGTCACATGGTGTTGATAGGCATGTGATAATAAATCACCCATTACTTGGTCACACGGTATTGACAAGCATGGAAAAATTGTAATCCTCTGTAATAGGTTACTGATATTTAAATAATCACAAATGACTGGTAATTATACATGTTTTGGAATGCCTAGTAATTATAATTGAATCAGTGACATGTTTTGGAATGCCTAGTAATTATAATTGAATCAGTGACATGTTTTGGAATTATCATCATCATCATCAATCACTTAACCCAAGAGGTCATGGGGGCACCACAGTTGACTTTAAACCAATTCTTTCCATCTTTCCCTGTTCTCTACTGCCCTTTGGGAATCTCCAAATCCCATGCCTGTCCACTGCTTAATGTTGTCTTCCCACCTCTTTTTCTGTCTGCCTCTTCTTCTGCACCCTCGCACTGTGCCTTGCAAGATTGTTTTCGCCAGTCCAGATGATCTTGAGACATGACCGTACCACTTCAGTTTGCACTTTTTTTGCAGTGGTCAAGAGATCTTCATAGGATCCGATGGCTCATTGGATCCTGTTGTGGACTTCTTCGTTGGTTACATGGTCAATGTATGAGATGCCCAAAATCTTGCGGTAGCAACTCATTTCAAATCCTTCTTTGTAGATCTGATGTGAGCGTCCATGTTTCACAAGCATACAGAAAGATAGATATGACAATCAAGCACATCAGCCTTATTTTGGAACCAAAAGCAATGTTGGTATCTTTCCATATTGGTCTCAACCTTGCTATTGTTGCTGTTGTCTGGGCAATCCTGCAAAGTAGTTCTGGTTTGGAGCCCTCATCTGTGATAATTGATCCCAAGTACTTAAAGCTTGTGACTCTTTCCAGCTTCTGTCCACTGATCTTAATTTCTGCACTGATGCCACTGGTGTTGTTTGTCATCAGTTTGTTTTTTTCGGCGCTAATCTCCATACCGTATGCTGTGGAGGTTGTGTCAAGGCGTTCAACCAAGTCAGTTCTTTTTCATCTCCTGCTAAACCATCAATATCATCTGCAAAGCGATGGTTTGTGATTGTTCTTCCTCCGATGCTGACAGTGCCCCTTTGGCCATGCAAGGCATCCTCCATGATCCTTTCCAGGAAAATGTTGAAGAGTGTAGGTAACAGTATACATCCTTGTCTGACTCCAACTGTTGTTTGAAACCAATCTCCTCTGCTGCCATTGATGAGGACAGCACTGGTGGCTTTGTCATAGAGGTGCTCAACAACCTGCACCAGGTTTGAGCTGATGTTGTACATCCTCATAGTTGTCCATAAGGCTGCATACCATGCCCTATCAAAGGCCTTTTTGAAATCTATAAAGACATGGTATAGATTCTGCTGATGCTGAAGGTATTTCTTGCAAAGGAGTCAGAGATTGAAGATTTGTTCTGTGGTGTTTCTTCCTGCTTGGTAACCTGCCTGCTCTTCAGCAATAATTTTCTCTGCTTGAGGCTTTAGTCTGTTGAGAATTATCTTCAGCATGACTTTGCTTGGGTGACTGATCAAACTGATGGCTCTGTAGTGTTGGCACCACTGTAGGTTTCCTTTCTTGGGGAGAACAATGACCAAGAATTGAGTCCATGTGGTGGGCCATTTTCCTGTCTGCCATATCTTGTTGCCGATTATTGTTAGGACTGTGATTATCTCTTCTCCTCCTGCTTGAATGAGCTCTGCTGGTATGTTGTCCATGCCGGCTGACTTTCCTTTCTTTAGTGACCTAACTGCAATTTCTAATTCTTCACGAAGAATGGGGTTGTCATCAATTTCTTCTGCCTGAGGGCAATTTAGTACTGCTGGATTTTCTTGGGTCTTATGATTGTACAATTCTGAGCAGTATTTTGTCCATTGCTTGAGGATCTCTTGATCTTCTGTGAGGCATTTTCCTGATTTGTCTTGGATTGTGGTAGTTTTCCCTTGTTTATGGGTTGTGAGTTCTTTCACCAGCTGATATGCCATTTTGCTGTCATTTCTACTCAGACTGTCTTCGATTTTGCAGCATTGTCTTTCTATCCAGGATTCCTTTGCCTTTTTCATGCTTTTCCTGATCAAATTGTTTATCTCTCTGTATTTTCTAGCTCCTTCATTATCTCTTTTTCCCTTTTTCAGTTCTCTTCTTTTGTCGCATAGGTCAAGGACATCTGTTGTGACCCAAGGTTTCTTTGTTCAACGATATTTGCAAATGACCTTGTTAGCTGTGCTAGTCACAGCTGTGTTGAATGTGGTTGTTAAAGACTCTAGGTCGGTGTCTTGGCTGTTCAGGGTTATCAAAGGTGCAAATTTACCACCTATCATTGCTTGGAAGGCTTCTGTGACTTTTGGATCTTTCAATTTTTCAAGGTCAAATCTGATTCTTGGTTGGTTAGGCTTTTTGATCATTTCAGATGGAGGCGAAACGTTGTCATTAATAAATCATGGTCACTTCCAGTATCTGCTCCTGGAAAACTTCATGTTCTGGCGATATTCAGCCCTGTGCAGAATCTTTTTTTCACCAAGGTGTAGTCAATCTGGTTGTGATGTTGTCCATCTGGACTGTGCCAGGTCCATCTTCTAGACGCTTTGTGAGAGCCGAATGTGTTGGCTAGCACAAGATTGTTGTAGGCAGCAACTCCAAGAGTCTGAGTCCTCTTTCATTTGTTTCTGCATTGTAGAAGGGTCCAAGGGTGCTTTGCCAGAGTGTCTGTGAATCAACTCCCACCTTTGCATTCCAATCTCCTTGTACAAACAGAATGTCCTTCTTGGGTGAGTTGACAATGACATCTTGCAGTTGGTTATAAAAGTTCTCCAGTTCGTTGTCATCATAGTCAGATGTGGGTGCATAGGCCTGTATGATTGTGATGTTGAAGGGAGCCGCCCTCAGGTGGATGGTAATAAGCCTGCTTGAGACAGGGCAGCAACCCATAATGCTGTTCACAATGCCCTTGTGGACACGAAATTCAATGCCATGATTATGTTTGTCCCCTCTTCTGCTGAAGTAGAGCTTATGCCCGTAATCTGTTGTTATTTCGGCAAAGTTTTTCCAGTGCACTTTGCAGAGACGAATAATGTTCCAGTTGTACCTCTCCGACTCATGTGTAAGTTCTTTAAACTTCCCACAGCTCTCAGTGTTCTAACGTTCCATGTACCGATGATGATGTTGTCTCTCCCACAGATCTTGGTAGTGGGGGCACCAGTAGCATACTTTTGGAATGCCAAGTAATTATAATTGAATCAGTGACGTGTTTTGGAATGCCTAGTAATTATAATTGAATGAGTGACACATTTTGGAAAGTCAAGTAATTATAATTGAGTCAGTTACTACCAAAAGTATGCTGTAAGCTAGATCACTTAGTGATTATTACAGGATAACATTTTGTTTAATTCAACTTCACATATAATTTGAACTGGCATCATAACTTTTATGTAAAGTTGAAATAGCATTTGAGTTTCCATAATAGGACTGGTTATGCAGTTAGAGGACACAATGCATAATTGCTGAATACAATAATTATAGCCTATATAAACGGTGTTTTGAGTCCAGCTGACAAACTTTTTGAAAGATGTCATTGTTCTGGGGATTAAATTACCATACACCTTGATAGACAGATATTCTGTTGTACAGATGAAAGGGAGGTTAATCTGGCTAGAAGTGGAATTCAAAGTAAATTTAATAGAAATGTTCATAGTTCAAGATCAGTAATAGATAGAACGATTTATATATGTATTTATTATTGCCACTTTCACTTGGTTTTTTTAGTCATTGATGATAACCGTATGTGTACATGTTTAGGAATGATACTGTTATTGTCCACATGAAAGGCACATAACGGCAGTCACAACTGTTTCCACTGTGGAAATGCAAGGAACGTAAGGCAGAATTTAGTGTTAGCTTCTGTATTCATAGTGTAGTAATTTTATTGTATTTTTTGCTGGAAATTGTGATTTAAACAAAGCTGTTTATTACTATGAATTAAAAAATCAGTAAATCAGTAATGTATTGCTATGATGACGATATAGTCTTGTTTACGTTACCTTGTAAACCATGGTTACAGTCATTTGTTTTCATTACCTTGGAAACCATGGTTACAGTCATTTGTTTGCATTACCTTGGAAACTATGATTATACAGGAATAACTTGCCAGGATTCTGACATGTATCCGTGGTTCTAATCTTATACAATATATTTTACTAAGTAGAATTGCAGGTGCCAATTCACATTTGCAGATTACAATAACTGAAAACGTATCATTGTTACAACATGATGCTCTTGTTTACACCTGAATTCCATTTGTCAAAAGTCAATCTGTATCTGTGTGTGTGCAATGTGTTGTGGGTACATTACATCATATCAATTTATAGCAACAGGGTGGCCACGTTGGCCACCTAACTTGGAGTTTTGGCAGTTATCTTTGTGTATTTTCTCAGAAATGTAAAGCAGCCATTTGTTTGTACCCCCTACCAATTTCAATAACGGAAATGTTTGATGTGATAAAAAGTGCAAAGAACTTAGTCATTTTATTCATTGATTTGAGTGGCCCTAACACTGTCATCTTCTGCATGTTTCATGCATAACGAGTGTCCATACTAACAAGACACCATGTTGCATACACTATGGGCAAGTCTGTTTTCCTCAGACAACAGAGTGATGTAGTTCATCCTATTCAGTAACTGCTGGATAATTCCATAAATTACCATAATGTTGAGAGTTTAGTGTTATATCCTTTTGCATACTTGAACATAGAAATTATGCCACTGGTTAAATCCATGTGAAAGGCAAATTTGTAGTTGTCAATCTATTCCTTTGCTTGAATCCACATTGTAAATGTCAGAAGCGGATGATGTAGTATTTATCTTCTATGTACATAAATGTGTAGTTGTTCATCTACTCCTTCACTGAAAATGGACTTGTCCAGGAACTGGAATTGGCTGGCAGTCAAGGTCATCTTTTGACCTGAAAACTTCCATTTGGTATGAAACATGCAGACAATAACGTGTTAGGGCACCCCTGGGCATAATCTGGTTTGAAATTATAGATCAGTAAATGAACTAAGTTCTGAGCATCTTTTATCTTATTTGAGCTTTTCATTTTTAAATTGGTTGGGGGGTACATACAAACGGGGAGGTATATTCAGACTATAGTATGCTTTGCTGGCACTTGTAATGCAACTAAAATAGCAACACCAAGCATGTTAATTTAAATGTGACCTGCTGGTAAATGACTATTGACAAATTTGCCTACTGATTTAGCCCTCATAGAGATTTGATAACACTTTTGATTAATCCATAATGGAGCTTTGACAAATCTACCAATTAAACCTTCATGGAGCATTGACAAGGTTTCTTACTAATCCCTCAAGTAGCTTTGAAAAGACTTCTGATTAATCCCTCATGGAGCTTTGACAAGACTTTTGATTAAACCCTCATGGAGCTTTGACAAGACTTTTGATTAATCTCTCATGGAGCTTTGACAAGACTTCTGATTAATCCCACATGGAGCTTTGACAAGACTTTTGATTAATCCCTCATGGAGCTTTGACAAGACTTTTGATTAATCCATCATGGAGCTTTGACTTTGACAAGACTTTTGATTAATCCTTCATGGAGCTTTGAAAAGACTACCAACTAATCCTCATGACACTTTGACAAGATGTCTATTAATCTCTCATGGAGTTTTGACAGACTTCTGATTACTCCACATGGAGCTTTGACAAGACTACCAATTAATCCACATGGAGCTTTGACAAGACTTTTGATTAATCCCTCATGGATCTTTTACAAGACTACTGATTAATACCTCATGGAGCTTTAACAAGACTTCTGATGAAGCTCTCATGGTGCTTTGACAAGACTACTGATTAATACCTCATGGAGCTTTAACAAGACTTCTGATGAAGCTCTCATGGTTCTTTGACAAGACTACTGATTAATACCTCATGGAGCTTTAACAAGATGACTGATGAATCTCTCACGGAGCTATAACAAGACTACCAATTAATCCCCCATGGAGCTTGGACAAAATTTTTTATTAATCCTACATGAAGCTTTGGCAATGCTTTTGATTAAACCCACATGGAGCTTTAGCAATGCTTTTGATTAATCCCACATGGAGCTTTGATAAGATTGCCCAAGGAAATGCCAGTTTTGTGCTGTTTTGATTAGGCTTAGGATAGGGGACAATAATTGTTACTGTTTGAATTACCTTTGTGCTAATTTTCTTTAAATGCCAAGGAAAGAGCAAGAAATCTCCATTGTCCTATGCACCATGTGAAAACAAGTGTGAGAAATTGGAGCACCTGAAACAGGAAGATGACAAGATCCGTAAACTAGGCAGCAAATTAAAAATTACCTACCTGGAGGCAGGTAGGAAGGCCATCAACACTGATGTAAGTACAAAGTTCTTTCCCCTTTCCTGTGTGACTTTGAAGCATCAGTGAATTATATGTGCAGTGGTCACACACAATAAAACCTTTCAGTTTACTGTTGGTCTGTTCATAATGAGGAGTATGGTCATAAAATCACATGAAAAATTCTGTTACACAAGTGCCACTTATTTTGTATAATTCTAATTCTTGGTTGTTAGGAGTACATTATACTGTATGTCTCACATGATATGACCAGGTTCCAGCAAAATGATGTTTCCAAAAGTAGGGAGTGACTTTTTATCTGATAAAGATATACTTAGTACCTCAGTATAAATATTTTAAGTGTCCTGTGTATCTGTGAAACAGCCTTATTAGAACATATCTCAGTATAAATGTTTTAAATGCCCTGTGTACCTGTGACATAGCTTTATTAGAACATACCTCAGTATAAATATTTTAAGTGCCCTGTGTACCTGTGACACAGCTTTATTAGAACATACCTCAGTATAAATATTTTAAGTGCCCTGTGTACCTGTGACACAGCTTTATTAGAACATACCTCAGTATAAATATTTTAAGTGCCCTGTGTACCTGTGACACAGCTTTATTAGAACATACCTCAGTATAAATATTTTAAGTGCCCTGTGTACCTGTGACATAACTTTATTAGAACATACCTCAGTATAAATATTTTAAGTGCCATGTGTACCTGTGACATAGCTGTATTAGAATATACTTAAGAATAAAAAATGAAATTATTAACAGTTTACTATTATGGTTTCTATGGAGACTGTTGTAAAAAATGTACTGTTTCACTATTGCTGTAAAAAAAAATTATGATGTCTAGCTGGTCTTAATTATGGTGCTCATCCCATGTCTTTTGTGGCCACCACAGCAACTGTCTTCAGAATTCAAGTTATTGTTACCTCTGATTGGAAAGTCATTTGCAAAACTATTGTTATTATATTCCTTTCCGATGGATTTATATATCAACATGGGTTTTCTCCAACAGACTTCATATCATACCTTGTTTGTCCTGAATGAAAATGGTGCCAGTCATACATCCAATATGACTGCATAGACAGCCGTCTTAAAAATCTCATGTTACTACTCCCCCTGAATGGATTATATATATGTGGCATGGGTTTTTACCATAAGACTTTCAAGGATATCTGCTTTATGTGAAATGAAAATGGTTCCAAACTGATATTCAGTATGTGCACCACAGCTGCTAATTTGAAAATCTGATGCTGAAGAATATCAGAGATGTGTTCAACACTTCACACTTAAGAAGAAGAATTGGTTTGATTTTAATTCCTGGAAGAAAAAAAAATTTCTTTTGGATGGGATATATTTATATATTTTTAATCGATTCCTGGACAGTTTATTTAAATAGGGTTCACCTTAGGGCCATAAAAACTGTCCGATAATTTGTCGGCTGTATAAACAGGGCATGGTCACAATGTGCCAGCAGGTGGCAGAAACCAACACTAATTGCCCAGACCATTGAAATGAAACTGTCAGTATTGAGGAATTAACAATTTTACCATCTTTATTCCCATATCAGTGGTAAAGGTAAAAATTTCACTCAAAATAATATTTACATTATATCTGCAACGTCCATGAAAATATCTTAGCCTTTTGCCTCTTGTTTAATTACATGTATCACTATATTGTCATATTTTAGGTTGTACCTTATAAAAGTTAGATGTATTAATATATTGTGATATTATAAGTTGTACCTTATAAAAGTTACATGTATCAATATATTGTCATAGTTAGGTTGTACCTTATAAAAGTTACATGCATCATTATATTGTCACACTTGAGGTTGTACCTTATAAAAGTTACATGCATCATTATATTGTCATGCTTGAGGTTGTACCTTATAAAAGTTACATGTATTAATATAATGTCCTGTTTTAGGTTGTACCTTATAAAAGTTCCTTCTAATCTTCAACATCCATGAAAACATCTTTGTCTTGTGCCTCATTTCTGTACATGTATCAATAGATATTGAAGACTCTGATTTATAAATGTTACATATGTGTGTGTGTGTGTGTATATATATATATATAGTATCCTAGTTTAATGTATCAATTTGTTATATGTATCAGTCAACATGTGAATCAGTTTTATTTCATCTCCACAGACCATTATAGTATTGTCTATGCTTTGATATAAGTAGAATTAAAAGAAATAAATTCCTTTATTTGTTCTTTGGAAATGTTATATCAGAAAGTAATGTTTGAGTAAATAGATCTTTGGACTGAATCTTTCCTTGAAATTCTTAATTCACTGACATTTCCATACCTAACTCTTTCTGACCCACACTGAAATTGAATGTTTCTGAAATCAATTAAAGCTGTTATTTTTCCCAAATGTTATAAAAACAACACTAATAAAGCATATCAAATATAATAGTGTAAAGAGTACTTGTGTGATACCAATGTTTCATGCTTCTCATCAGAGAAGGATTTTGCAGTATTTTAATTTTGCGCTGCTGTTCATCAGACATTTTTTCTTCAATTTCAATTAGCTTTTATGACATTTCACAGATCTGTCATTTGTACAGAAGATGTATTGATCAATAACAAAAACAATATTGAATTCTTTTTATTATTTTTTTACAGTAACACCCACTGATTAATGTACTTGAATTCTAAAATGCATGATTGACATTTATTCCCATTCTAGCACATATTTTGTTAAAAAATTGTGAAAAAGTGTAATATGCTGTGATGCATAGTTATAGGTCATGACATCAGAATGGCATCTGATTTACTGTCTGTAGAGTGTAGATTTTACTGTGCCTGTTTAATGCTTGACCAATCAGACAGTGTGTTACATTTTCAGCAGAATAGGTTTTCATTATCAAACCATTTAGACAGTATGTTACATTTACAATAAAGTAGGCTCTCTTTGTTAGACAGTGTGTTACATTTCTAATAGAATATGCATTCATTGTTAAACCAGTTAGATAGTGTGTTGCATTAGCAATATAATAAGCTTTCATTGTTAGACCAATCAAACAGTGTGTTACATTTGCAATAGAATGGGCTTTCATTGTTAGACCAATCAAACAGTGTGTTACCTTTGCAGTAGAATGGGCTTTCATTGTTAGACCAATTAGATAGTGTGTTACATTTAAATAGAATGGGCTTTTGACTTTGACCATTTAAGACAAGAGTGTTGCATTCTCAGAATTCTTAAGCTTTTAAGACAAGGCTTGGGGTCAACTTTAAATATTTGACTTAGACATTTCTAAAGCTAAACAAAATAAGGTATACAGTTTTAATGACATAGCATTATTCCTTATTTAAATCATAAACTTTATTTTAAATATTCATCTCTTCAGAGACAGGCTAAGGATGTGCCATCGTTTGAACACTGTTGAAATCCAGGCCAGTATTGGAGTAATTACAGCTTTGCTGTGAAGAGTTGTAGCTTAAACTGAGGTATTTCTTTGTCTTTATGGCAAGTTTTATTTCTTATTACAGTTGTATGGTCCAGGCGGAGTATTTTACAAGCTTGGTCAGTCATGTTTTGACTTCAAGTCTGGAGAATATGAATACAACATATGCCCTTTCAAAAATGTCAGACAGAGGAAATTTCCAAGTGCCTGGATAAGCCTTGGCATACGGCCAGTATGGGATTTGATGAATAAAGGGCTTTATGTTCTGGAGATGATGGATGGTGACAGTAATCTGTGTCCGGAACACATTCAGAGATCTACGGCTGTAAGTCATGATTTAAATTAGACTACATTATTTTTACTTTGCAAAATTAGAAACATTCAGTATTTTAAATTTGACTACATTGTACAGAATCTGAAATGGGTAATTTCACCAATCTACATTTTGTTTTTGCATTCCATTTGTGTTCCATTTGCATTCTGTCTGCATTTATTGCAGTCATCTTTTGTTTCCTTTCATTTAGCATGTTCGGAACAAAATGGAAATGTATTTATGGAAGTTAGGTTTTGCATTTTGCATCTTGCGCTGTCCGTTTTCTTCTTCATATATGTTACCCGTTCATAATACCTCAGGAGTACTACCACTACCTTGCAAATCCAACCCATCAAGGTTTAATTTTTAGCTATCAAAGCTAATGTTGTCAGCCAAGATAGGTAGCAATCAGAGTGATTTCCCCTTGGTACAGGAATTGGTGCCAGATTCTGTGAATACAGTTGTTAGTTTAGTCAATTTTGCATGTTTATTACTGTTTAATTTCAGCTTCAGTTGGATATATACAGGTAAGTTTTCAATAGGGAGTTTTAGTTTTAGTGTTTTCGTCATAGTTATTAAAAGCAATGCATGTTATTTTACCTGTATAGGCAGTCTGCTGTAGCTTTCCTGCAGAGATGTTTACAGATTTGAGACTAAGTGCAAACAATGTTGGATCAAAAGTCAGGAGGACACTCTGAAGGATGGGGATGACATTAGTCTTCATGTGGACAATGTCTTTAGTCAATGACTTCCTGGTGGTGGGGTATTGCAATCCAGAAAGCTGACTAACCAGTAAGAGATCTCTTTTTGTTGCAACTATTGCCCCAGCTCTTCCCTTGCCATCTCAACCTGAGAAACCACTTTTAGTGGAACTGATATCCCTGATAACAAAATGTTTAAATGGCCAGTCATCTCTACATACTAGATATGAGTGAGATAATGACACTGTGATGCCACAACACGACTTTGCCATGTATATTGCATCACAACAGGTCAACACTATGGTTGATCCTACCGTTGAAGGAGGAAATCCAGCACCAGAAGAAGGAAGGGCTTGGTGGTCATTTGGAATTTGCCATATCCCAATTGGGATGATATACTAGTATTGTTAGCTACCATTTAAGTCAATCTCCATGAGCTAAATCTCAGCATCACCAAACTTCTAGAGAGAAGACAAAATATGCTCACAAGCCCCTTCATCATTTCTAGACCTAAGCATGACAAGAGAGTATTCTGCATTCTGGGCATCATCTGAAGAAGTCTTTTGCTTATTGTCTCCTGTGTTTTGTCCTCCTTCTCCTCTTTTTTCATCAACAGCTTCAGTCCAGAGTTCCAACATCAGTTGACTTAAGGAGATGAGGCAGCTGACTGAGTGGCAAAATTCTGGGGTTGGTGGAATTTGAAATATGAAAATCTAATTTAGTTATAAAATATATTTATTTTATTAAAAGAAAGATAATAGAAAAGCTCTAGTTAAATTTGGTCATTATTTAAGGACATAAAGTTCTTGAAAGGCTTTGATTTTAGGGATTTGCTTTGGGCAGGTGGTCAAGGGGAGGCAGCGGCAACTCTGAGAGTGCTTCATGGTGGCATAAATCCATAAGTACTTGCTAATCAAGAGAGACAAACTGGCATTCAAGCTGGCATTCAAGCTAGCAATCAAGCTGGCATTCAAGCTGCTACCATTCACTGACCTATTTGGTTGATTACACAGACAATTGCAGCATCAGTAGACTTTTCTTTTTTCGCAGTTGCTGTAGATGTCTACCATCAGATTTTAGTGGGAGATTTTATAAAACACACACAACAGTGCTTCATATAGACACCCTAGCAGTAAATAGTGCAGGCCTTAGAATGTCAAAACACTCCCCAGTACAAACTGACACATATCATTTATAAAACACACACAACAGTGCTTCATATAGACACCCTAGCAGTAAATATTGCAGGCCTTAGAATGTCAAAACACTCCCCAGTACAAATTGACGTATATCATTTATAAAACACACACAACAGTGCTTCATATAGACACCCTAGCAGTAAATATTGCAGGCCTTAGAATGTCAAAACACTCCCCAGTACAAACTGACACATATCATTTATAAAACACACACAACAGTGCTTCATATAAACTCCCTAGCAGTAAATAGTGCAGGCCTTAGAATGTCAAAACACTCCCCAGTACAAACTGACACATATCATTTGGTCAGGGATGTCAGGACAGTGGGTTCCATGTTTGACTTAGTTTCCAATCCAATCTTCCAACAAGAAGAAAACAGTTTATCCTTTTCCACTGTGACTGCTACTAGACTTGCATGGAAGTCTGTCTTCCGAATAATGCAAGTACTAACTTAACTGCACAGCACACACTGGCCAATGCCTTAACAGCATGAACAAATTTACATCTGGTGGAAAGATATGCAGCGTTCTTCCACCTTCTTAAAAGACACCACAAAACCTAGCTAGGATTTCAGCCATTCTCTTTTAACCTTCTCCTCAGTGGCCAGGTGGAGACAATACGTAAGCAGATCACCATAGAAACAAATCTCCCACAAACACATCCTTATTAGACAAGAATCATAGAGAATGTGACAATTTTTGCCCCAGTTTCACTCCATGGCAACTTCCCTGTAGCAAAAAATGATGACATTCTTATACCAACATTATTCTTTAGTGTCAAATGGGAAAGAATTTTCCGTAATAATTAATGGACATTGCAAGTGGTTTTAGAGGGCCTTAGTGTCATATTCAATGCTCCACCTCCATTGTCCAGGGCCCCTTCAGTTACAATATATCCCCAAAGACCTTTTGAAGGCAGATGTACTGCAGTGAAATATCAACAATCTTCTCCAGAAAAGGACAGTAGAGATTGTTCACAACTTAAAATTATTGAGCTCGTAATCAAGGCTGTTCATGAACCCTGAGGCCAATTACACTCTTTCAACAGTCATATATCATTCTGCTCTCAGTTGTTTGATATGTACGCCATGATTAAAAAAAAACATCAAGGCAGGTTTAAATGCCATTCAGGAGGGAGAGTGTAGATCTGCAAGATGTGTATCTACATGTGCCAAATCTTCCAGGAAGTTCCCACAGTTCACCTTCAGGGAGGTGGTTTAGAAAAGGCACAGCCTTTCAGACTCAACATCATTCCATGGGCCTTCATTTGTATCATGGACAGAGTCATTGCTCACTTCAGGACCATTTACACATCTGTGACATCCAGACACCTGGATGACATCCTACAGGTGAGTTGTATTTTGAGTCAAGACATGAAATCATTGTTATACTCCACCTTAACCTTGGAATCCTTGTCAGAAGGGCAAATCTGCTATCATGCCAGCTCAGCATTTTATCCACTTGGACAACGGAGTTCAAAAAATATCTAAACAGTTTTTCTCCCTCAGGAATGCACATTGAAAATTAGTTCTAAAGCTGCTTTATTACTGGCAGTGAACAGCTTCTCAGCCCATGAATTCCTTCACTTTCTGGGTTTGCTCAATGCAGCATCTGACTTCATTGTACTAAACTGCCTGTTTAGGAGACCATTACAAATGATACTGTTATCCCAATGGAATCTGAAACTTTTCTCCTTTGGAAGAAATAATTATAGTATCCATGCACGTGGGGCCCCTTCTTGGAAAATGGAAGACCTCACTTGGCTTACATTGGGCATTCTGTTGCATGTACAACCTCTGAAGTTGATGATGTGTATGGATATGATTACAGTAGGCTAGGGGGTACATTTCCATCCATCATTTAAGGAGTGCAGTTGAGTGTGGACCACTCAGGATCATCTGTTGCATATCAATGTCCTGTAGATGAAAGCCATACTGAAAGCATTTCATTGGTGGCAGGAGCTGCTACATGGGAAGGGCATCCTTATTTTATCTGACAACTCAACTCTGTTGAATTATCTCAGAAGACAAGGGGAACCATATCGCTAAACCCCTGCATTCTTATTTGGGATTTTCTAAGGTGGTGTCATCAGTGACAAATCCATGTTCAATTTTGTTATCTTCCAAGCAGACTTAATGTATTAGCAGACTCACTGTCCCAAAAAAATAAACTAATGCAAACAGAATGGTTTGTTTCATCCCTCTGTTTTGTCATATCTGTTCCTGTTGGGATCAACCACTGGTGGATTTAATTGTGACAAAGTGGAATGCAAACTTGCGAACTTTTGTCTAACCTGCATCTGAAGGTCAGGGCCTTTCTGTTGAAGGCCTGCAACCCTCCAACACCTCTGATTCCAAAGGTACTACAAACAGCAAGAGAATTAGGGTGGTGCCTTATTCTGATTGTTCCACTCACTTGGGAAGAATCATAGATAAATAACCTGTAGAACCTGCACGTCTGGCTCATATTAAAAAGCCATTAAGAACCAAAAGTTTTCATAATTAGGGGTGGAGAAAATTCCTCAAGTAAGAAGGCTTCCAGTTTTAAAGTGTATGAGGGGAGGTTGAGAATTTTCTCACAATGGTATGAGCATGAAAACATTTATTCACTTAAGTCATCAATATTCCAAATAGCTAACTTCCTGCTTTGAAAAGGAACAGTTAGATCCTGTCAGCATCCTACAGTATCTGACTTATTGAAGAAAGGATATAGGACAAAACATAGACCTCTCCAGCTTTACCTGCCCATTGGCATTAGCTCTGTGCCCAAAGTGGAATATATCATGTGTACTAACCTGACTGAATAAGGTATCATTGGATCTATTCTTGAGAGCTTCAGTGGTCAGTGTTGACTTTCTCCAGCATCTACCTCAGAGATCTTTCATCCCAGAGAGCTCAGTTAGACCTGGTGGGACCTGTCACAACAATGCAGCAGATTACCTTCCTGGGTCATTAAGAAGCTTATCACATAGTCAGTACACTTTGCCTATAGAAGCTTCTTAAGTATGGGGCATGATGACCTCCACTGGAATTGTGGGAGAAAATTTTCCCTTTTCCTAAACCTCATATTGGCATGCAGAGTCAATGCTTCAGCCAGGTCTCAATCTAGAAGCTGCATCACCTACCATAGAAGACTGGAGATTGCCTCTCCAGATGTAACTTCCTCCACCTGTTACCTGTTCTTCAAAGGTATTACGATTGAGTTACAAATTTGATAAACCAATATTAGGAGTAAAATATGTTTCTTTGATAATACTTACCTGATCATAATATGGTTACACCCTCCCAGTCTCATTGCGGTTACATCATACTAAGAGAGTGCGTACAAGTAGTAAGTGAAGCATTCATGGGATTTGGTGTCAGTCCATGTACCAAGGGGAGATCATTATGTCTGACCCACACCTATGTGGGCAGACAAATTTTAAATGTTATAGCTATGCACTTTAACCTGGTAGGGCTCCATTTGTGAGGTAGTGCTAGTATTCATAAAGGTAGTATGATCAGGTAAATATTATCACAGAAACGTATTTTTTTGCCCCCCCCCCCCTTTTCTTTAAAATGTATTTATCATTTTGGTTGGATGCCTTATGCATTTTTGTTTGGATTCATTCTGCATTTCTTTTGTATTCATTCTGCATTTTTTCACATTTATTTTCATGCCATTGATAAAATTATCTTTCAAAGTCTGTTCAAATGTTGTTATTGATTAGGTCAAAGCTTAATATGTTGTTTCCTTTTGTCCAGCAGAATTTCAGTGATCTGCATCAATTATGACAGCTGACATTAACTGTGTATATTTTTTTTGCATGAATTAAGCACAATATGGGGCATTGGTAACACATCAGATTTGCACTACTACCATCCCAGGTTTGATTCCTGGAGCAAGGTTAAGCAAAGATGAATGCTGGTCCTTCAAAAGAACAGTAGGTAGTTACCTGAAAATCTGTCTGTAACATCTCAAACCATTTCATCAGTACATCTTAGAGTCTAAATTTTTTATATTGATTAGTCTGCATTAAGTCAAGACTTAAATTTCATGCAATCAGTTTGTTGGATTCCAGACATAAATTTCATGCAATTAGTTTGTTGGATTCCAGAAATAAATTTCATCTAATCAGTTTGTTGGATTCCAGACATAAATTTCATACCAATCAGAGTGTTGGGTTCTAGACAAAAATTTCATCCAATGAGATTGTTGGACTCCAGACATAAATTTCATACCAATCAGAGTGCTGGGTTCTAGACAAAAATTTCATCCAATGAGATTGTTGGACTCCAGACAAAAATTTCATCCAATGAGATTGTTGGACTCCAGACAAAAATTTCATCCAATGAGATTGTTGGACTCCAGACTTATATATAAGCACATAATATGCATTCATTTTTGTGAAAATAGGTCATGGTGATAGAGTAGCAAAATTGAGCTTTGAAAATATTTATATAGTCATCTTCCAAGCACAAAAATAAAAGCTGAAAAACTGAGCAAATCAAAGCACAATTGGAATTCCACTTTTTTTTTACAGGGGTTTGTTTTTCCTTTCTTGCTAAACTTTTGATTTTTGTTTGATGGCATAAAGAGAAACTGGCCCTTTATTTTGTAAAATTGTCAGACAAAGAAAGAAACTGTCACTTTCATATGTAGGAGGTTCAAAATGATGGCATATGGTAAATAAAATTTTCATTGTAAGAAATTAGGATCAGTGTGTGTAATATGTAAACCCAGTTATCATGAACTCAGTTTTAGGATAGTGTTTAATATAATTCCACCAATATAATGAACTGTATAACCAGTTATGTTTTCAGGAAAATTATTTACAAAGTACCAAGTACCATATATGCTTGCTTATAGGTAAGGTAGTGCAAACTGTACAAACCCAGATCAGTTATCGCATAATGTGCCTGTTTATAATCAACAGAATCATTGCATGTAAGTTGCATGGATGCCCACTAAAAGTCCATTGAATTCTGCTTAAAATCAAGTCATTTGAAAATATGCTAGAAGTCCCTTGGATGTCCACTGAAAAGTCTATTAGAGTTCACTAAAAGTCTCCGGGGTGTCCACTAGAAAGTAGGGTTTATCATTCCCTAATTATCAGGAGAAAGTGGCAGAGATAAGGGCTTTAATGGTGGATGGGTAGATAAGGACTTTAAGCCTATAAGGGTAGATAAGGACTTGAAGGGTATATGGGCAGATAAGGACTTTAAGTGTATACGGTTAGATTGGTGTGGAAAGAAGTGGGCAAGCAGGAGTACAATAAAAGCAGAGGGAAGTAGGGTAACCCTCCATTTTGATCTAGCTGGAGGACCACGCACATGTTTTGATTTATTTTTGCAACAGTTTTAATCATCTTCGCTAGCCAAGGTTCCGATATGTTAACCCTATCTATACCTTTGTGGATCGAACAGATATTTTAGTGCTTTGTCCCAGCAACATTAATTGGATTTCATGAGTTGCCTCCCTTAGTATGTAATGCCAACTAACCAATAGCATGTAACAGTAGTGCACTGTACATCAGCCAGAAGTGGTGGAGGCAGCTGACTTAAAAAGGATACTTTGTAAGCTTAACATCAAAAGTATGTCTATGTACCAGAGGGAAGCCATTACAGGTGTATTTGAGTGAAAGGCATTTGTACAAACACAGACCAGCAGTGGGCAATGGCTTATTAATCAGTCCATTCATGTTGTGTGCTCTCCCTGTCTTGATCACGTAGGAACAATGTTCAAATTTGAGCAACTTAATTTTGATTGGATGTGGTTGCTTGCCATGATGTGGCTTACCACTGCATCAAATGAAATTCACAGACCCAAAGCACAGAACTATCTGCTCAATACACCAAGGTGTAGATAGGGTTGTCATATCAGAGCCTTGGCTAATGAAGATGAGGTTTTAATATGCTTTCCTGGAAACATGGTCCATTTTCCTTCTGTACTCCTTTCAGATCACATTTATCTGTGGACTGAGTGACAGAGTGCTTCAGATATCAGAAGATGACAAATGCAAATATTTTGTGCAGTTCTCCACACCAGCAGCTTGCTAGAGAACCAGTCACATGGTGTTGTCAACTGTGCCATTATTTTGTTGTCTTGTGTTGGTAGAGTACTCGACATGAGTTACAAGAGACGTCAATTTGAAATTGATTTGAATAAAAGTGGTTGAAGGATTGTAATTCAGCATTATACGTTACATAAACTCCATTATGGTTGTTCACTAATACACGTTTAATATATGTCATATCATAAAGAGGTTCAGGGGCAATATTTTGCATTCTAGTGGTCTAATACATCTTAAGTAATGACACATTATGAGGATGTCAGAAAGAGATAATATAATACATCTTATATCTTCTCATATCATGAGGAGGTGAGAAAGGGGTAGTATTTTGCATCTAAGATTTCTAATACATCATACATCATGTTATATCATGAGGAGGAAGAAAAAGATAATATTTTGCATCATAAAGGTCTAATACATCTTAACTCTTGTGACATCATGAGGAGGTCAGAATGGGATAATATTTTGTATCATAGAGGTCTAATACATCTTATGTCATGGCAGATCATGAGGAGGTTGGAAAGGGATAATATTTTGCATCCTAGAGGTCTAATACATCTTAATGGCACATCATCAGGAGGTCAGAATGGGATAATATATTGCATCATAAAGGTCTATCTTAAGTCATGACAAATCATAATGACGTCAGAAGGGGATAATAATTTGCATCATAGAGGTCTAATGCATCTTAAATCATGACATATCATTAATACAGCTGTTCATCATGTGATAGTAAGGATCTTCAAATACTGCCAATGGCAGAACGGGTGGTGGGTGATGGTGGTGGTGGGCATAGACAAGTAGGCATGGCATTCATTTTTGGGGTATGGGGTAGGATAGTGGGGTGCATACCTTCATCCACACCCACCCATCCCTCTGGATCCACCTCTGATTGCTCATGTTATAGTTATCATGGTAATTTATAAGTGCTGCTTAAAGAAATTTTGCTTGTTTCATAAATTTCAGTTTACTTATTAATAAGGGTTACCTCCCCTTACAGCTAAATTTTAAGCCACTGCCATTACAAGATGAACTCTGCCAAAAACTTGGAGAAAGCATTTGTTGGCACACAACAGTTTCATAATTTTGCATAGCATTAGTTTTTAAAGAAAAGAATTTCCCTGGCTTCCTCACTGGATATACCAGCTATTTAAAAAAGACCTTACATATCTTAGGTATTGTTAAAAGAAATGTTAATTCCCTTTATTTTGGTGTATGATTGATGGGTGTAATTTGGGTTATATAGTGTACAGCTTGGCCTTACTTCACATGTTCACAAATCAAAATGCTGCTAGCTTCACTCGCTCAGTTTTACTTCCTGGACTTAAGATATAAATTGTCAAAAAAAGAGCTGATAACTTTTTTTACATTTTACATATTTTGTAATTCATTCATTGCACTTTTAGAACCTGGTATTGTCTAGTCTGGCAAAATTCATTTTCCATATTTTAATAACTGCTAAAGATAGTGTACTTTATAGACTAATTTAGGATGATATTTTGAGCATGTGGGAGTCGTCATATTGGTTAATTGTGCTCTTAGACCATGTACAATTTCCACAAGACAATATCCAAAGAAATTTTAGCCACAGTACATAAAAGTAATATAGAGGTATGCTAAGATTCTTTCGATTATACATGTTGTAAATGCAAACAACTTCACCTTACACCTCTCACTCTCTCAAAAGTTCCATTTTATCTGTAGTTTAATCTGTTTTCAGAAGAATTTGCCAAAAGTAATGGATAAAATAGAAACTGTAAGCTAGCATAGTTTGCACTGTTCAGTTCATCAGTATTTTTATACAGATCTTAGAATAAATATTAGAAATGGCATTTCAAAACAAGGCTGACCCTGGGGTCAAATGCTTTATGCAAGCAGTGGCATTGTTTATGATGCTGTCTGGGAGCAGTTTGAAATTAGTGCTTTTATAAGGTTGTGTATTGATGTATAGACAATCCATGTTTGATTTTTACAATTTTTACAAAGAAATAAACATTTTTTCACCATGTACAATATACATCCCAAGTCAGTATATCTTATATTCAAGGTATGCTGTGTACGGAGCCATATATCATTAAACTTTTCTTTACAATAAAATATATTTTTAAAAATTATTATCACAAAAAATATTATCACATAATTTTTCAGAATGTAAGGTTCAGAATGTGAGGGTATTCATGTATTAAAAGCAGGTTAAATAAAAAGTGGAATAACTTACAACCTCAGAATAAAGTGCTCATTATACAACAATTAGAGGCACAAGTCCTTTCAATTATAAGTCCTTCAGTTTCTTTACTTTGTTCTTTTATATCTACTTGCTGTATTTCACTCAATTTTAGGTCCTGATTGATGAGGACCAAGTGTTATAATTAGGGACCACTTTATGAATCTGTGGTCTGTTCCTTATTTAGTGGATTTCTCAGCCTGGTTGTGGTTGTGGATCTTGTGTTTGCTAGGAAATTTACATAATTACAATGATGTTTTTGTATTGTCTCTATTTGCTGTGTATACAGTAAATTGACATCAGTCTGTGTATATTGATATAGTAACAGTAAATTGACATCAATCTGTGTATAATTGATACAGTAAATTGACATCAGTCTATGTATATTGATACAGTAAATTGACATCAGTCTGTTTATATTGATACAGTAAGTTAACATCAGTCAGTGTATATTGATACAGTAAATTGACATCAGTCTGTGTCTATTGATACAGTAAATTGACATCAGTCTGTGTCTATTGATACAGTAAATTGACATCAGTCTATGTATATTGATACAGTAAATTGACATCAGTCTGTTTATATTGATACAGTAAATTGACATCAGTCTGTTTATATTGATACAGTAAGTTAACATCAGTCTGTGTATATTGATACAGTAAATTGACATCAGTCTGTGTCTATTGATACAGTAAATTAACATCATTCTGTGTATATTGATACAGGAAATTGACATCAGTCTGTTTACTGATATAGTAAAAACTCAACAGTCTGTGTATATTGATACAGTACAGTGGCAACTTTTCACTTATACAGAGGGAGGAAATCTAAATAATCAATCTTTAGGACAAACTGATGTCTGTCGACACATGGAGGAAATCTGGATAATTGGTCTTTAGGACAAACTCATGTCTATACATGGAGGAAATCTGGATAATCAGTTTTTAGGACCAAGTCATACCAGTTGACACATGGAAGAAATCTTGATAATCAGTCTTTAGGACAGACTCATGTCTATTAACACATGGAGGTACAGTAGTCCCCCTCTTGTATGGCCCCCCTGACCAGCGGCCACCCACTCCTTACAGCCAGAATCTGATGGTACCGACGAGTTTGTGTTCAAAAGTACCCCTCATGAAAGGCCACCCCGCTAATGTGACCAGCCGCCAGCATATTAGTGCAAAAATATAAAATTTACCCCTCACAAGCGGCCACATTTTATTTTGTAATATGTATCCAGAACCAATTTTATTCATAACGTGTGTTAAGTAATCCGATTTCTGTTTCCCGATGTCAGGTTTTCGTTACTGAAAGAAGTGTTGACTAAAGTACATGTACCACTAAGGTTAATATTATATCATTTACACCTCATGAGAAGCCACATTTATTCCATAAAGCTGAGAAAGACTAAAATTTTAATCCATACAAAAAGGTAAGTACACGTAATCCGATTAGCCTTACTGCTGTGTTATCATGAGATGTCTGGTTTAGTCACTCTGATAATTGTTAAGATTACAATTATTGAACAGCAGTAACAGCTGAGAAGTGGTGGTATTGATGTACAACACACAAGTCAGCAGGAAAATGGTTTGATAACCTTTATGGCTTCCCTTAGTAAGATGTTGAGCTTGTTCACTTTCATAATTAGTGACTATTACTACTGACAACAATAGTCAAGATTACAAATCCTAACAGCCGCAAGATACTATTTTTCGGATCAAAGCCGTTTTGGCTTCTCTCACTTAGTGAAAAGAAATGTAAACACAAATAGGGTACCAGACTACGACTAATGAATCACGTGACAAGATCACTGCCTTTAAAAAACACATGGCATTTTGTTTAAATGCAGAAAAATTGTTCTATCAGTCTTGTAGTTGGCAACATTGATGATTACAACCGGATGTAATTGTCAAGATCATAACAGGGTCAGCATAGTCTAAAAAGAGATTTTTGCAGACACACACACAGAGAAATCAGCCTTGAACAAAACTGGGTACCAGACAAAGACCGAAAAATCACGTGACAACACATTTCTTTATCAAGAAGGCATTTTGTCTGCTCTGCAAAAGTTTCGTCTGCATAATTAAATTGCATACAGTTAGCAACATCTAAATAAATCATTACCAAACATTAACATGTCAACTATTAATGCATATTCAGTTGAAATAAGTCTATTATTATAACAAAAAGAACCTTTTAATAAGTAATGTTACTTTTAAATGAAGATATTAAATGCTTTGAAGAATGTAGCCTTCTTACTGCGTACATTACATATACTTCTCACACAAAATTTATTCCCCCTCTGGAAAGGCCACCCGTCTTATAAGGCCACTTTCCCGGTGCAGAAGGGGTGGCCGTATAAGAGGGGGACTACTGTAATCTGGATAATCAATCTTTAGGACAAACTGATGTATATCGACACATGCTGGAAATCTGGATAATCAATATTAGGATAAACTCTGATACATGGAGGAAATCTGGATAATTGCTCTTTTGGACAAACTGATGTCTATTGACACATTGAGGAAATCTGGATAATCAGTCTTTAGGACAAACTCATGTCTATCAACACATGCTGGAAATCTGGATGATCAATATTTTGGAAAAACTCATGTCTATTGATACATGGAGGAAATCTGGTAATCAATTTTTAGGACAAGTCATATCAGTTGACACATGGAGGAAATCTTGATAATCAATCTTTAGGACAGACTCATGTCTGTTGACACATGGAGGAAATCTGGATAATCAATCTTTAGGACAGACTCATGTCTGTTGACACATGGAGGAAATCTGGATAATCAATCTTTAGGATAGACTCATGTCTGTTGACACATGGAGGAAATCTGGATAATCAATCTTTAGGACAGACTCATGTCTGTTGACACATGGAGGAAATCTGGATAATCAATCTTTAGGACAGACTCATGTCTGTTGACACATGGAGGAAATCTGGATAATCAATCTTTAGGACAGACTCATGTCTGTTGACACATGGAGGAAATCTGGATAATCAATCTTTAGGACAGACTCATGTCTGTTGACACATGGAGGAAATCTCAATAATCAATCTTTAGGACAGACTCATGTCTGTTGACTGATGGAGGAAATCTCGATAATCAATCTGTCGGACAAACTCATGTCTAGTGATACATGGAGGAAATCTGGATAATCAATTTTTAGGACAAAGTCATATTAGTTGACACATGGAGGAAATATTGATAATCAGTCTTTAGGACAAACTGTTGTCTATTGACACATTTTTCATTTTGCATTGTATGTGAAGTATGAAACATCCTAGAAATTAGAAAATGGATGGAATTTCACAATAATAGGTCATGTAATTACCCCAAAAATTTGGTTTTAAGATGGAGCCTGCCTCATTAAAAAATAAATTGCCTGATATTTAATTTATTTATTATGTAATTGCCTTTTTTTATACTCAAAACTTAATTTTCGGGAAAGTTAATTCAGCTTGACAAATAAGGAATAAAATATTCTGAATGATTATATGAACTGCAATGTATCTTTTTCAGAATTTTATGGGGTTTTTTTTGCTTTTGGTGGCAATTTTGATGTACTTTGGTTTTTTGCTTTCCAGTTAACATCAGTTTATGAAACTGATGATTGTTGGTCATATTTTATTTAAGAAGTATTGCATATAGGCAGATACAAGACTCCATTGTAATTCCTCTATAATATTTGTCTAATTTATATATATATATATATATATATATATATATATATATATATATATATATATATATATATATATGGATTAAAATAATATATTAAATGAACTGACATGTATATAGTCCACCATATTTAAATTTGAGTTTTAGATATTTATTTTAATCAAGGCATGGCAGAAATTCTGCACTTTGTGCACTTTTGAAATTGAAATTACAAAATGCCTGGATTATTTATTTGCTTGCTGCTGGTCTTCCTTCCATATTCCAAATTAGCCTTTAATTATATTGTGTGGGTGTTTTCATTGATACACTTATAACGATATTACATTATGCGTCTTCCAAATGTCCGCTTTATGAAATATGATAAAGTGATATGCTATCATGAATATAGAAAAAATCAGAAACTACTGCTTTATTGTAATTCCATCATAATTATACAAAAATATTGACTAATAAACTAATGGAATACAAATTAGAATCATTTGCTCATCTGTTCATATCCCAGGTGTAATTTTAGCCTATCTCCAAACATATATAATACAGTGATCATCCCAAAATACTATAGCCCTATTGATGGCATCCTGTTGAGATAATATGACACAGTTCCCAAGAGGATAGTACGTATAAAATTAGATAAATTTAGCAGCAAATGCATATTTGTAGGAAATTAGATAAATAAATGGATAGAACTTTATCATTCTTTATTTATATTTGATTAGGGATGTCTGTCATATGAAATATTAGTAAAGTGGGATGAGAAGTAATGTTAGAGGTAGATGTAGTGATAACTCCTGTAATGACCACTACATCACCATTCCATCTCATATGATGATGTTTCACATATATACTTTATCTTATAAATTGATATCACTAACCTGTTTGAAATAGCAAGATTCTTGTATGCTTCTGTTGGGTGTGTGGACCTTTATAGATACAGGCCAAAACAATAGCTGAATATATTCTTACAATCTCTCTCTCTCTCTCTCTCTCTCTCTCTCTCTCTCTCTCTCACGATCGATATAACCTAGTAAAGAAGTAATCAAGCAGGGATTGACTAATATTCTGCTGCAGGAGGGGGGGGGGCAGGTTTGACATGCCAGATACATGTATAAAGTAGAGCATATCATATTATGATGTAGGACCATCTATCTGCTAATCAGTTGTGGATGTCTTGCACTTGGGGCAAGAAATAAAACTTAAGATTTTGGAAACCAAGATTGAAGGCCAAGAGTAGTGTCTCAAGAACAAAATGTGTTTTTGCACAATAAATTCAGTTTTCAATCATATACTTTGACCAAACTTTTTAGTTGTTGTTTTCTTTGGTTAAGTGAAAAAATTTAACGTTAGGGTCAAAGGTACAAGGTCAAGGTTATAGTAACACAAAGAAGAAACATGGCTTCTGCATGATAACAGTACCAGACTAATTTTTTAAATTCTTTTTTGCAGTAGACTTCATTACATCAAGTACTTGATTAAAGAAACAAACCTTGAATTTGAGGTCACAAGGTCATAGTGACTCAGATAAGAAGAGAACAGTTTTTCTACATGATAAGTTTCTTTTAAAACTGAGAATGGGAGGGTTTTCTATAAAATAAGTTACAAATGACATAATGATGCTAAATATTGAGAATAAGGCTAAGCAGTCACTGTGACCTACATAGAGTTTTTATTTAACAGTTTTACTCTGTAATTACGTCTGCAAGATATTTTTGACAACACTTTTGTTGACGAATGTTTTGATCAATCTTTTACTGACAAATCTTTTGACATCACTTTTATTGATGAATGATTTGACAACTCTTTTACTGAAATATGTTTTGATAAAACTTTTATTGGCAAATGTTTTGACAGTTCTTGTAATGACAAATGTTTTGACAAAACTTTTATTAATAATGTTGCATAAATGTACAAAATGGCTGTAAATACCACCTATTCCGATAAAAGTTCTGAACGTTTCACAGATTTTTAGGAGAGGAAATGATGACACGCTTCTTACTAAAACTACTATAAAAAAAGTTGTCACTTTTAGCGAAAAGAAAAGAGGCAGAATAAACATTTTAAACACTATTTTAAACACTATTTTAAACACTGTTCAGCATCTTCAAAACAGCACATGGTGATTCAGTACATGAACTAGCTGTGACAAAGTTAACCAAAGAAATTGTAATAATTGACAAATATGGAATAACTCATACATTTGAAAGAACTGGGATAAACATAAGCAAAATTGCTGAGAATAAAAGTTAAGCTGTGGATGCATGTCCTGTTGGCTTGTTCATAGCACCAAAATACAATTTATAAAATATAAAGTATTTACTGAATGTTTTTATACCATTCTAAATGACTTACCAAGGGTACACCTCTCCATCATAGATGACAGACAACAGTAATTAAGGCACCTATACTGTGAACCCGAAAGTTCAGTTGTTTGGACAAAATCAGGCAGTTGTGGTCACGATATTAAATGGAAAAAAATATGCTAAATTGAAAGAATTGTTACCCAACCAGGACTTTTACATTACAGAAGCAAGTGAGCAGAAATCTTCCATACGGAAGAGAGTGTCAGTCATGTGAATGATCAGTGTCAGACAGACATTTTTAACATGTAAGCATTATTAAAAGATACAAAGATGAATACAAATACAGCTTTGCTTTCTTGAAATGTTCTTGGGCTGCTTCCTCTAAATGTTTTTTGGCTGAAAAATAAATATGGAAACAAAGTTGAGAGAAATTTTCAAAGTGTTGAAAGTTTGAACAAAAATACTGTTTGTGAGGGAAAAATGATTTACAAAAGAATTGTTAAGGCTGTGTTGGAAGAGTACTTTTCAACATAATAATATAAAGTAACATCTTTAGTAGAAAGGTAAACAGAACTTTAAATACAAGGATATGAAGGTATTTAACTCAAAATAAGACCTAAAAATTGATTGATATTTTACCAAAGATAATTGTTCAATACAGAAACATGTATCACACATCAATAGACATGACCCTGGTTGATACATGCAAGGAAGAAACAGATTAAGTATACAGAGTGGGAAATAAATTACACATAAAATGGATATGATTGTGGACATAAAAGGGATTATAGAGGCAGCTCAGAGCATCTGTGAACTCCCACAATATGTGAGACTGGCATCTGTTGATAAATGGCAACAAAAATATCTCAGAACATCTGTACGAGTTTTCCAAAGGCTTTAACCGAAAATAATAAGTTAGTTTTCTTAATTTGATTTTAAATTGAAATGTATAGGTCAATATAGTTTGACCCTCTTTAATTGCCAATGTTTTCACAATTAATAATAATTTTATGGTTAATTGTAAGTTTCTAAACAAAATTAAATGAATCTCATAACTCGAAGATTTGTGGAGTGCCACACAGTGGTACAACTTTATTTGCTCTTGATATGATAGCAGTTTAGTACAGCATCTGTTCAACTAAGACCTACAATAGAATGTGCTTAATCAAACATGATAAAGGCCATCGTGACAACGTGGGAAGATAATATACCTCCCCGTTTGTTTGTAGCCCCTTACCGATTTAAAAGAGGAAAAGCACAAATGAGATAATAGATGCACAGAACTTAGTTCATTTATTGATTTGTAATTTCAAACCTGATAATGCCTAGGCGGGACCCTAACACCGTTATCGTCTTCGTGTTTCATTCCAAACAGAAGTTATCAGTGTAAAAGACGATTACCTGTTTGTCAGTCATTCCAGTTCCTGAACAAGTCCATATTTAGGGAATGCATGTATGCACGACTACACATGTATATACGGAGGTGGAAAATAATATGACGTCTGCTTCCGATATTTACAATGTCGAATCAAGCAAAGGAAAAGAATGACAATTATAAATTAGCCTTTCACATGGATTTAACAAGGGGTGTAATTTCTACGTATATGTATGCAAAGGATATAACTCTAAACTCAACATGATGGCAATTTACGGATTTATCCGGCACTTACCGAATAGGATGAACTACTTCACAATGTTGTCTGAAGAAATCAACTTGCCCATAGTGTACGCAACATGGCGCCGTGTTGTATGGAAAGTTAGTTAAGCATGGCAGGCGCAGAGAATGCCATTGTTAGGGTCACTCTGGTCAAATTCAGGTTAGAAATTATAAATCAATGAATGAATTGACTAAGTTTTGTGCACTCTTTATCACAGTAAAGACTACCGTTAATGAAATCGGTGGGGGAGGGGGTACAAACAAACGGGGAGGTATAGTCAGACTATAGATTAAGTCGGTAGAGTTATTGGCTGATATATACCGCGGTACAAAACATTTATTTGTAGATCTCCTGGTCATTTACCAGAAATGCTTGTGAGATGATCTGTTGTCCGAACGTCTTTTCGTTAACACGTTTGTCATCACTACTCCTAAACTATTTGAAGGATTGTCATACATCTTTACACACACACATTCATCTTGATTATATGGTGTTTTCAACAGAAGACGTTTTATGAAGTCTAGTTTGTCCTAAATATAAACTGCCTATCTGACTTCCAATATGGCTGCCACAAAAACCATCTTGTAAATCCTAATATCAGTACTTCTACTAGATGGCTAGTTATGTCGATATTGTGCAATATGGTCATCATAGTAGCTATCTTTCAAAGAGTATTATTCTTACTGCTCTAAAGTGGAAAGTCACTGCATGAGTTTTTGACCAGAAGACTTCTTATAATGTCAACTTGATCCTAAATTAAAACGATACTGATCTGATGAACACAACTGTCTCCATGGTGGGCTTCATGAGAATCTTGTTATTGCTACTTACCATAAGTGGAAAGTTAATTCTGACATGGGGTCTTCATCAGAATTCTTAAGGTTTTGTGCAGGTTTTAAACTAAAATGATACAAACTGACCCGCAATATGGCCACCACGGCGGCCTTCTTGAAAACAACGTTATCTTTAGTCCTCACAAATGGATGACTATATCCACATGATGTTCTTACCAATAGACTTATCATAATACCAAGCTGATCCTAAATAAAGATAGTGACAATCACACATCTAATATGCCCACCACAGCAGCTAATTTTAGAAACTTGTTGCTGAAAAATATTGGAATTTATTTCAACATTCAGGAGTTAAAAGGACCATTACAAGCTTTCATTTTCACCAGCCCTGGCTAAATACAGTTTGACTTTAACCTACTAAACTATTTTTATGGAATGCCATTCAAATCATCCTTGAAAAGTCCAGGAATTTTTCTTTCTTATTTTTTTTTTTATACCAAATATATTCACCTTGGGATAGTAACTAGTATCACAAAGAACTTTGTCCTTCCTGTAGTTGTTAATAGTAGACTTTAATGAGGTTTCTATGCCAAAACCCTATTTTGCATTAAGACGAAAGCAAGATTACCCCCTAGGCACCCCATGTTAGTATAAACAAAATACGAAAACAACTTTGTTGAGGCAACAAAAAAATCTATTTCTTTATTGATTACATGTCAAGGACCTGTCATTTAATCATCATAGTCGTCATATAAAATAGGGTTTGCCGGTTTTACTTGAAATCGCCAGCGATTTATATATATATATATATATATATATATATATATATATATATATATATATATATATATATATATATTTCACACAAATTCCAATCTGCTAGCGATTTACTGTAATAACCAATCTAAAAAATCTACCTTGCTAAAATCAATACTATCAGACATTTTATATCCTAACGCAAATGTACTGATCCCATCAGAGCATAGTCTTTTATCATCAAAATTACAAAGACCAGATTTTATGATAACATCTGTTTCAGTTTTATGACAATTTGATCTTACTGCCATTATCTCAACATAACTAGAAACTCCGTCTAACTCAGCTTTATAATTTTCAAATCCTATCACAATACCTACCACGTTTCTCTCAATTCCCTTAGCTCGTTTCTTAACTTTATTATCTGCTAATTTTAGACGGTACATTTTACTAAGCAATCCGATAAACTCGATAAATTTTATCCACAGCAAATACTTCCTCGGACCAGTTAGGAGTGAATCCTTTTTCAAAAGTTTTCTTCACCAATGAAATTCTAACTTTATCACCCACGCTAAACTTATGTCTTCGGTACATATTCTCATTTACCAGTACTGAATTATTAATAGATTCATTTGGTGATATTCCAATTGTTTTATGTTTTGTGTCTTTGTAATCCCACACGATCTTTGGCAGATCGTCGACGTATCTGTAAATGTTCTTGGCTGGAAGTTGCTTATAGATCGTCTCTTTTAGCGTACGATTAAATCTTTCGACGACGACACTTTTCCCCTCATTCCCTGTGATGTATTTGGTGATGTTACTTTGTTCCAGAAACTGATCGAATTGCTTATTAAACAACTCTTCTCCGTGATCTGTCCATACCTTATTCGGTTTTCTTTTTGCGCTTATTATAATATTCTCATGGCACCAGTTATAGATTTACCTGTCCTATCTGTAACAGGCACACTAAACGCGTATTTACAAAAAATATAAACTATATTCATCAGGTACATTTTGTTGTCATTATGCTTTGCAATGTGTGACATATCAGCTAGATCTATTGCCCATATATCATCAGGTGAGTTTGCGACAACTTTTCGTAGAGTAAATTTATTTTAGGTTTGTGAAATTCGCGTGCGAGAGCGCTCTGCGGTTATCATCATAAAGTACATTTTTACCGAGTCGGGGCTTTCCAAGACGAGACTTAGGCGCATGCGCCTTACCGAGTCCCAGTATATATTTCGCTCCAATAAAACCTTGTACCAGCTTACGATCCATTCGCTCCCTAATTCCCTTCGGTCTCGTATTACTTAGTTCATCGAGCATAATACAGTCGCAACCAGTTATCGTTTTCATTTTCACGGTAACATATATCATATCGCATTGCAATTTCATCGACTTGAGTATAGGGCTCCTACCCCGGGATGGGATTGTCATTTTGATCAAGTTGTTTGCCGAGTGGATTCCAAGGACATGTACACCTGTGGCGCGGCAAGGTCCATCCATGTTTAGGTTTCGGTAATTTACCAATTAACTTGTCAATATCTAAGCCAGATCCAATTACAGCCCGTTGATTGCAATACTGGCAATAAGCTAGTATTTTATCTTGTTCGAGACACAGATCGTGGTCAGCTTTACAGTCATGCGTTTTGCTTGCAAACTGGCCTTGCATTTTTGCTATAATTTAATCGTCGACTAAAACAGTATTAAGAATTCTTGGCATTCTCTGATCTCCAGGTAATAGTGGGCCACGTTTGAGAAACGTACTTTTTTCCGATCACAGTTAACACAAATACTTTTCATTATAAGTCTGTTATTTTTGGTAGTTTCCATAGTTTCATTTGTATTTTCCGTTTTACTTCTGCAATTCAGACAATATGTGGACATTTTTATCTTTGCTTGTTAGATAAAACTGAAATGTTGTCGTTTACCAAGCTTAGTTTAGGTGTGAATTGTAATATAAATTTCAGAAAATCACCATCGGAGTGCTTTGCATCCAGTCCTTTGGATTGGGACATTTGTTTGATAAACATAACGCAATAATATCCACAAGCTGCAGTTCCTACTGGCTGTAGTTGATCAGACGAATAATTTATTGTTTTTTACTTTTGAGACGCTAGCACCTACTGTTTGATAATATCATTTGGTGACAGCCCAAACTAATCAAAATAATTGTTTTTATAAAGAGCTACACAATGCTTCCCAGATCCATCATTGAAAGCTTGGATATTTATTACACAACTTCTCCCCCCAGGTTGAATCTCGAGCCTATCTTTAGAAAATACTCCTTGAAATCCGCTGACATCTTTCAGTTTATTTAAGATCTGAATGTTACTAAGTGGATGGATCGCAGAGCGATCTACTCCCTGGTACCGGGTAGTATTATTCCTTTCCCACGTCCTTTTCTCAGCAGATTGGGAAGTAGACTTTCCGCTGTTCCTGCTAGCAACGGACCTATGAATCCACCTTGGATCGCTTTCCGGTTTCTTCCTTTTTTTTTTAGTTGTTTTACGTTTCTTTGTTGTTTTACGTTTCTGAACGCTTCGTGTTTTGGCATTTTTTAAATTTATAATCATTAGACAAAAGCGAAACGCTACATTAACTGTTTGATTCCATCATCAGACACCGCCTTCTTCGTGACCCCAGATACGGCGGCAGCTATCCCCAACGCACCCAATACTGGTAATAATTTGGATAGCAACGTTTACGCAATAATTGCCGATGCAGGTCCCAGAAAACCACCACGGATCGCTTGCGATCTAGACATTGCAGTAACATGTGCTGCTGATAAATTTAAAATAAAAGGCTTGCGAAGTCTTATTTTATTGATTTGCCGCTGTGTCAGCATTAGTTCTGCTGGCGGAGTGCTAGCACTAGGGGTTCCGAAATCTATTTTCAGCGAAACAGACTGTCGTTTAATAATAGCTCTTGTTAATTTTTTAACTTGTCCCGGCGATAAATTCACTTTGTGTGTAATGTATTTCATTCTGTATTTATTTTAATTCTGATGGATAAAATTTGTAATGCAGTAATTCCGCCGCTTGTTAGGTGGATCGATAGATTCCACACGCTTTTCTGATAAAAGCATGTCCAGTGCAAAGGACCTTGTAGTCAGTCTAGACAGAAAATCAGTACATTCCCACCGCTTGCTTGTTTGATAAAGTGATACCGCCCACATTTAGACTTGGACAGTCATCCTGCCCTTGGTAGCATCTATCGCTAAGAATCTGTCAGATACAATTAACGCGTAATCATTATAATTAATAGCTCCTGGAGTCTGTCCGAGTGTTCACGTGACTTCAGTGTCTGTCGTTGACCCGATAGCTCGTTCGCTATGCTTACTAAAACATCAAAGTGAAATATCGGATAAAGTGTTCTAAACTCTTCGATTGAAATTTGAGATCCACTGTCAGCAACTTGATATTTTTGCATAACTTCCATAAGGTACATGTAGGCCCGAGATACGTCTCTTTCAGCTTGCGCTGCAGCATCAGCTGCAAAGTTACATTCGATCGCTCGTTCTGGATACTGCTGAGAATTTATTCTTGTAAATATTAGTCTGACATCAAGACTATCAAATACAGAATTGTTTTGAAGCTGACTTCCACGTCTATTATGTCGTTGAAAAACAACAAATACATGTCTTGGTAACTGCTCACTCATTACAGTTGTTATTTTCCATGTGTTATTAACCAAATTTGGAATTGCGGTTTGATAAACTTTGTTTTGCATAAAATGTATCTCTTTTGTGAATGCTGGTAGCATCGTCTCAAGCTCTATTGATTTATCGATCGAAAGCATGTCCAGTGGCATCCAAAACGCTACACGTGACATCCACAACGCTAATCGTGAAATCACAAAGTGAAATTTATTTTCAGCATCAAGAGGATCATCATCAGAAGCAGCAGTTCTCATCAGACAATCATTTTGATCAGCTCGGTCAACTATAAGTGTATGTATTATATCACGAACTACCTTATTGTAGTCTCTACAAAACCTGAATATTGTGCTAAACGGCAGTGTCATTGTGATTTGATGTGAATTATCAGTGAATTTTCGTCGTTTGACATAACCTTCGCTGTAAGATTGAGCCCATTTTATTATTCCATTTACAATTACTAACATTGCGGTTCCATTAGCATCAGCAGCTGGTCGAATATTACACACGGCAGTCAATGAAGTCCTTGTAGCAACTTCATCTGCATCTGCAGCTGGTGCATCAATTCCAGCCTTATCAGCATTATCAATAAGAAAAGTTCTAATAAGAATTAAACTATCATTAGCATTAGCTGTATCTGGAATTTTACCGTAATAAATAAACTCGTTTGAAACAGCATCTCTACCTCCAGTATCTTTGAACCACAGCATATTTGTTTCACCAGATCTCGAGTAATCGTCGCTGAACGAAACTATATTAAGAATAGTACTTGCAATTGCAAGTGCATTGAAATATCTTCTACTGTTTGATTAGCTAGTTGATATCTGGCGCTTCTAAACAAACTCCAACCGTTATTAACAAGCGTCACTGGTTTATCAGCAGGTACTACTGCACCAGCTGCTGTTCTTATACTACGGCTTTGTGTGGTAGTAAAAACACGTCCTCATCTCTTGTATCAAAAGTTCGAATTCCAGTTTTGTTAGGTTTCATCGAGATATTCGACATACTCAAATTCTGTTGTTGAGTCGTCTGTTGATACTTCCTAGGTCAGTTCAAGATAATTTCTGTTCTGACGACATTCTTTGTCTGTTAATGTTAGACAAAAGTTAGAACGCCGCAATATCTGGTCTAGTGGGTCAAGTTTTAGTTACTAATTGTCTAATAATCTCTTCACCGGAGGGAGATAGGAGTATTTTTTTTTTTTTTTTTTTTTTTTTTTTATCAGCGCCCTAGTAGTTTCTGATGCTGGCGATATTTAAGAAATTGCTTGTTTTATATCCCTGTCGCTTGGCGGACCACCGTTAATTTTATCAGCAATCTTCTATCCAACGGCTGCACCTGCCGCAGAAGATGCTCCTGTTGCAAAAGCTTTAAATGCGTCTAACGCAATAGGCGCAATTTTTTTGCAATTCCAGGTATATTTTCAATTATTTTAGAGAATATATTTACAAAGAAACCTCCTATGATATTTCTGTGATAAATGTTTCGTTGTTTCATTCTGTTATACAAAACTGTTTGATAAAATGAATTGTGGTTAGCATAGCTGACCAAGCAGAGCTCATTTTGATTAGCTCACCTACCTCAAGTGCAGATAATATGTTACAATTTCGTTATTGAGATTTAGCTGCCGGCCGGATTGATTAGTCAGTGACATCGTCATAGCATATATTTGATTTTCAACACTAACAGGATAGTAGATTATTTGTCTTGGATTTATTTGCATTAATGAACCTGGTGGTACGTCAGGAGAAAATGAATAAATAGTTTGACCTTTACTACTACGTGCCATATACGACCCGCTGGCAATAGAGCAGTTTATTAAAATCGAATTTACTTCCGTTATATCAACGGGTAACTCACCATCGTATGAAATTGAAGGACTTTGCGATTCAGAGCCGTATTGTTTTCGAGAAAATCCTAATAACGGACCGATTCTGTTTGTGGTGCCGAAATCAACAATAAAACCGCTTTTCAAAGTGATTCTGGCACGGAATGTGTTATAGTTTAGAATGAGCTCAGAATTATCTGATGTAGATTCAACCTTAGTTGGAATTAATACCTTTATTGCTTTATTAAGATCTGTAACGTTATAAGCGCCCTGTGGTATCTTGACCGAAATCCATGTCGCGCCAGTTGGCTCAATTAATTGAAATGTAAATCGTCGTTCAAGTTAGTTCTGATAATTGCCATAGCGTGCCAAGCAGTAGCTAATACTAGTCCTATTTCGTATTGTTTATGGCTGTCAAGTTCGATTGGTGGATTATAAATAACAGAAAAGTTTGCGCTGTCCGCTGAAGTCTGTGATGAGTCAAGCAGTAATGTAGTTCATAACATTCCTAATTTATTTGGTATATAAAACTGAACTGCTGGCAGTTTGGGACTTGCAGTTAGCGAATCAGATCGCCGAGAATTAATTCGCCGTGATAAGATCGTTATGTAAAATATAATATTCGTCAGATGTTACATAACCGTTTGATCTGAGATTATCTAAAATTTCAAAATTTTTTTGGTCAGTATCTGTGCTCGTATTTCCAACTTCCTTTGATGCTATTAATAACATCAGTTTGTCAACTATTTGAGCGGTCGAGTTAAAAATCTTCAGACCATGACCTTTTTTATTTTTTAGTCATCAATTTATTTTAGCTAAGTTTTCTAATAACATTGTTTTTTAATTAAATCCTTTTATTTCTTTTTTGTTATCAAGTACAATACTGTAAAGATCAGCAATAATAAATTCTCTGTGCATATTAAAATATTTTTTGCTTCATTGTAATTAGTAGATTATCTGATCTTATCAAAAGCCACTCTATTTTTTCTGTTATAATTTCTAGTTTTTCAAGGTAATAATCTACCTTATCGGCACTCGATTCTTTTATATCATCGACCCTTAATTTATTCGCGCCAAAAATTCTGCTCAGAATATCTTAACTTGGTAACATCTACTGGGTATAAAGCTTCTCTCATTAATTTATTGATCATTTCCATAAAAAAAACAGCCACACATTGTTCACTATCTTTAGCCTGCTCTTTTTGAAATACTGCAGGTTGTCGTACAGCTGGATCTCCTATTCGCTCAATAATTTGTTCTGCAACTTTTGTTTGCTCCTCTTCGAGGATACCTCGTAATCCCTTCTCTGATAACTTTTTAAGATCTTCCGGCGACACCGCAGAAATATCTGGCTGTTTGCCAAGTACTGCTTCGGTCACTGGCCTAAAAAGTCTGGCAGTTTCTTCTGTCGTCTGCTGTAGACCTCGACGTTCCTGCTCAACCTTTTTTTTGAACGCCGCTCTAGTTGCAACAAATTTTTTTAGAACCTCTATCGTTTTGCGTCCATTTTTTCGTTTTGTTTATTTTGTCAGACTAATTTCAGATTGTGGCCGTAAGATCAGTTTACCGCTAGATTAATTTTCACAGTTCATAAACCTGTCTATTCCACATCTTTGCATATGATTTTGATCTCTTGCTAGCTTATCAAATAAAAAGAAACTGTGCCCACCACCACTAGTAGCGTTATGATAAAGTTCGGCAAATTTATCCTTTAATACACCCAAGCACTGCTCATGCTATGTTTTGTACGTTGATATTGTCTAGTCCGGCAAATATCATCAAGCAGCCAGTATTTCGCCTGATGAATCGATCAATATTGTATAAGCCTTGTGAAAGGTATATTGCATTACATTTTCTGTTGCGGGGTAGGGAAAAATAAGATTTTATCTTGTTCATTTCTCCATTGCTAAGCGGAATGTCATCAAAGACATATATTTTATGTTCGTCTGGGTCTAGCTCGGCAATAGGAATTAAATCTTCGAGTTGTTTTATGATAAATATATCGTCGCCCACGCCAAGTTCATTTTTCAACTTTTCGTTATATTCGCTAAGCAGTTCGTACTTATCTTGATGTGGATTTATTGTGTAAATATCAACTCGATCGTAGTTGAAGAGGTCGTTAAGTAATAAATTCATCAGGAGGTTAGTTTTGCCAGATCCAGTTCGTCCTACTATCAGATAATGGCAGTCTGATAGGTCGTGGTTATGCTGATGTTTGATTAAGCTCTCCGTGTCAAAGTTAATTATGCTCATTCTATATCAGGTATTCCAAACAATTTTATCTTGCGGTCAAGGTTAAATTTTAACAGGCGGTCAAAGATAAATTTTATCAGGTGGACAAAGTTAAATTTTATCTTGCAGTAAGAAATAAGAATGAGGTATTACACAAAACTGGGTACGTTAATTGACAGCTCAACGGAAAAAGAAACTACGACCACTACGGCTGGTATAGATTTAACAAATTATATCAAAAAATGTAGGGATACAATGGCAGGCAACTTAAGTATGTCAGGTCAGCGGGTGCTAGACCTTGAAACAACATACCCACCAATCAACCCATATAATTCACAAACAGTAAGCCTTGCCCAACTTAGTGCGGTCAGTAATGGTAAGCTATCTTTATCGGGTGGAAAGATGACCGGAAATGTCACCATGAGTAAAAACAGATTGTAAATCTTGAGACCGAATACTCCGCCCCCCCCCCCCCAATAAGTCACAGGCGGTAAGCTATGCACAACGTAGCTCGGTAGATAATTCTAAGTTGCCATTATCTGGTGGGACGATGACTGGAAATCTGGTCATGAGATCGAACAAGATAACAACTACGGCAATTCCATCTGCGGTATTAGATTTGACAAATAAAAATTATGTTGAGATATGATAGCAACGAATATTACATCACGAGTAGCAAAATCCGGTGATAA
>JAECUM010033267.1:0-34080 GCA_016617855.1 Megalonaias nervosa
ACTACAGGGTAGAATCTTGTGAAATCAGCTACTTCTGCTTGATAGTGTCCTGTAGAAAGACTTTGTGACCGTAATGTGAAAATAAAGGTCAATTCGCCCGATTAGATTCATACGATGGCCCTCCGAGAGTTATGCGTTGGTATGTTACTGTCTTTTGAATGGATGTGTAGCTTTTCAGTCTTCTGGCAATTATGAAGCAATAAAAGACGCATGAGAAAAGTCGAATCGAGCTGATGGTTGGGGTCACACTTGCACTCCTTGTGTTAATTTATAGTACTTCACTGATAAAACGTCAGACTCCTGTGAAAATACTAACCTCCATGCTTTGATTCCAAAATAAATAATGACGATGGTAGTGACTGCAATCAAAACATACAATGCTCTAAGCAACATTTCTTTGTTTTTTCCCAAAGAGTCGAGAAATTTAGTCAAAACAGGCTTTGTGTTGTTTTCAGTTATTTTTGAAGCGTTGGTTGTTTCGATGACAAGAGTTTCAGTTGTGGTCGAACGCACTGTAGTATTCGCTGTCGTGTTATGTTGGAGACTTTTCACTAGACTATTCCTTGGAATGAAAATAATCATTAAAACAACAACGAAAAATATTACGTCTACTTTGGAAATAGCCTTAAAACTCATTTTTGGAAATTAAGACACTCTTCTGTAAAATGAAAATGGTATCATCAGCTGCTTTATTATTCGTCACAACGGCCACATCATACAAGACTAAGTCACATGAGAATCCCTTTGCTTTTTCCCTTCAATAGGTAATTGGCAACTAACTGAAATATTCCAAATAAAGTCAGTAAACTTCAAGTTCCGGTGCAGAATATTATCGCCAGAAACGAAACAAGCTCACGGATGAACGGTAAGTATGAACACAATGCGGATTTGAATATTGCCAAAAAACATGTCTACAATGTATTTTGAAACAAAATATGGATATTTTATGTGCTAAAATTTACATCACCTGCATAGACTGATTCATCAGTGAGCATCACAATAAACCACGATGTTGCTAATTATGTGTTCTGCAAGACTTGTTGATTAACGTTTATTTACTTTTTAAAACATATTGGTAAAATTGAAAACTAAAAGTGACTGTATATAATGTGTGTGTGTGTGTGTGTCTGTGTGTGTGTGTGTGTGTGTGTGTTTTAACTAATTATATACACATTTAGTAAGTATATATTTTGATTTAGACCATATGGAAGATTAGTTTTAACTTCTTAGTATAGTATCCTCTGTAAAGATACATTATTATTATTATTATTATTATTATTATTATTATTATTATTATTATTATTTAAAAGGTGGAATTTGAGCACTGATATACTAATTCTACTAACATCTTTTCAAAGATCAATAGAAATGATTGATCTTACTCATAAATGAAATAATAATAATAATAATAATAATAATAATAATAATAATAATAAAAATATTATTATTATTATTATTATTATTATTATTATTATTATTACATGTTTCAGTGAACATAAGTATTGATTTATTAGATAAAAGAGTGTATAAAATGAAAATTTTGAAGCACTTTGTTTGCATTTACATAATAAGAAACATGAGCTGATATTTTACCAATCATACCAATAAAATAATCATTAACTTCATCAAACATACATAGATACAAACACATTCATACCAGTTTAATTATGTTACTAGTTATTTAAAGTCTTAATGAGCATGAAACTATGTAAAACACAAATACATAAACTATGTTAGTAAATAATAAAATGCAGATCACATTGATCTTCTTTGCTTGTAAGGGTGCAGTACTAACAGTGAAGCATCCAATCATTATGTTCTTGACTGTAAAATGAACAACACCTAAGAAACAAACTTTATACTGTATGTAAACTTTGATCAAACACAGAGCTACCATGACAGTTTCTCTAAAGACACAAAGGCACAAGTTTGCTGAATGCTGGTTGCTAAAACCAAACTGATTATCAGAAAATGTGACTTTACATTGTTGCACAACAATATATTCAAAATATATTTGAATTTGTTGGCCAGGTTACCAATTTGACTTTTGAATAGTGGAATTATAAAATGAATTTTTTATTCTTTCTGGCAACAGTACCTTTGGCATGTCTCTTTCTGTTGCAAACTGTTTAAAAATATCTTGAAAATATTAAAAATATTATGGCTGATACTTTATTATTGTTATTATTTCACTGAAGACATAGTTAAGTTGTATCATATAAAAACCTGCAATGTTACAGAATTCAAAGTGTGACTTTATGTCTAGTGAGATCTTATATGACATGTCTCTTGTAACAGTGAAATTTCAAATAATGACTATTTGTCATGTGCCTTTTTGTCTGTGACTTCTTGCCTTGTGATTTTTTGTCCAAGATTCATGTTGGTATATTAGCAAAAGATCAACACTTTTAGTCTTCTTCAGGAGTTCATCATGAGGTTGGTTGTATGAATGTGATTATTTTATCAGTTAATGAGTAGCTGATATGCCTTTATCAGTAGGATTCACCCAACACTCAGCCACAGAATTTTACTGAGACAATTTGGGCACCCTGCTATATGTATCCAGAGGGATAGCACTATGATGAAATTTAATTGTTGCCGGAAAGAATAAACAATTCATTTTAATTTTTAACATTATTTCTGAATAATATCTTTTGGTTGCCTGACCAGGCTTTCACATCTTTCACATTGGTAAAAATGGTTGATTAGCTGTTCCAGGCAATGGATATGTCTACCCCAGATAGAGAAAGAACACACACACACACACACACACACACACACACACACACATAAACTGGAGGGTGGGGTCACCCACTGCTAAGGTGGTGTATAAAAGATACAATTCTGTCTCAGTGCTCTAGGATCAACATTTATTATTTGATTTCAACCAAATTTGCCTTGAACCCTTATCTCAAGAAGAGCTCAGATGAGTTTAAGCATATGCTGCATGTCTTGAAAGTTGTGGCCCTTGAATTGCTCATGTACGAGCTTGTGAAGACTCTAGTTTCAACATCTGTCATTAGATTATTTAACCATTTTTGTTGCAAGGCTTCATCTCAACAAGATCTCAAAAGAGTATAATGATGGACCTGCTCAGTATACATATTTTGTAAAGTTTTGACCTTTGATCATTGTAAGCTACAGCATTGTGAAAACTCTTGATTTCAAATTAGCAGCAGAGAGGGTGAACCCTACAACTTTTCTGAGCCCTTATTTTATAAAAATAAAGGTTCTATCGATGACATTTTCTCTAATTGGTCTCCAATATTATGGTACCTTCGAATATTTCAGCACCGGGTCACTCAGTTTTTGTCGTCCACCCTCTCTGCTGCTATAATTAACCAAAGATTTTATCCAGACCTACACGATATCTAGATCTTGGATCATGTAAATTTATCGTTATAAATCCAAACGGAACAGCTTGTGCTTTTGAAAAGAAATTTTTAAATTTAATCATGTCCATGTCCCCTGAACACCAAGTATAGTAAATATTCTGCAGGGTATAATTATCTACTCCATTAAATACAACCAAAATATTACAGTTATCTCTAATTACCTTAGGTATCTGCGTGTATCGTTGTGTAACATAAATCACATCAGTATTTTTTATGTCTACCTCGAGAAAATATTCTAGCTGGATTCGATTGTTTATCCAGCATAACATCATCGTACACTACTAAATTATTAATAAGTCCATCTAGATCATCTACAGATGGTGCCTCATCGATATCGGTAATAAAATCAATAACATCATTATCCAGTATCTTTGCATTTTCATTAAAATCTTTAAGTACCCCATAACACCGCTGATCATCTACGGATGGTGCTACCAAATATAACCTATCCCACTTGAGCCATCGCATTATTAGATTGAGCAACAATTGTGTTTTACCAGATCCAGATGGACCTATTATTATCATTCTGATAGAATTCGGAAGCGCTGGATGGTGCTTTACTGGTTCTTGTTTCCGTGTCGCTGAAAAATCAATTATATCCATATAATAAATAATATGAATTTATATTGTGTTCGATGTAGAGCACCTACCGATACCACTGGATTAATGACAATAACAACAAAAAATAAAAGACGTGCAATTACAGGTAAATGTGTAAAATGTGGCACAAAAAAATATAAATTTATTTCATCAAAGACAGGTGGAGATATAGCCGCTTCATTAGGGAAATTACCAGAAACCCCATGGGCTAAATACCCCGGTGAGAAACACCTTCCTGGATATAATTATTGTGGTCCTGGAACCCGACTTGATATCCGACTTGATGATCAGGATCAACCAAGACCAGGAGAGCATCCAGTAAATAAGATTGATCAAGCGTGTCATGTTCATGATGTTGCGTATAAAAGTAAAGATTTACAACAACGGCATCTCGCAGATGTGAAATTTATTCATGCGTTAAATTCTATACCTAATAAATCTCTCAGATAAAAACTCGCTAGTTTTCTAGTAAAAACTGCTATGAAAAGTAAAATAATGCTAGGGGCTGGTAATTAATTATATAACTAATATAATGGAATCTGTTTATTATTCCCCGAGAGGATATTGGAGAGGCAAAGCAGCTATTACTGAACTTTCCGAAGCAGCAAAAGTCTCACGTAATGTCGCTGCAGCGTGGTTAGCACGACAGGCAATATGGCAGATTTATCTACCACCACCTAAAAAAATTCAATACGCACATTTTGATGTCAGCGCCCCTAATGAAGTTCATCAAGCAGATATTTTGTTTTTACCACACGATACTATTAAAACACGTGGACGAAAATCACGCACGTACAAATACGCATTGACTGTCGTTGACGTTGCAAGTAGATATAAAGAAGCGGAACCATTATCAACAAAGACAGCATCTGAAGTTGCATCTGCGTTCGAGCGAATTTATCAGCGAGGACCTTTGCAATGGCCACAATTATTACAGGTTGATCCTGGTAAAGAATTTCTTGGTACAGTATCATTATTGATGAAGCGACATAACGTTAAAATCAGACGAGGACATACTGAAATTCATCGTGATCAGGCAATCGTTGAACGATTTAATAGAACACTTGCTGAGCGGTTATTTGGATATCAATACGCGAGGGAAATATCTACCGACTTTAAGTCCGGAGAGAGATCTCGTGAATGGGTTGCAAGATTACCAAGTGTGATATCTGCGCTAAATAATGAAATTACTCGTGCAACTTCCATGAAACCTTCTAATGCGATTACAAAAAAATATATAACCCGTAGCGATAAACAACAACCTCGACCGGTATTAGGTAATGTAACTGTAAGATATTTGTATGAGCCTGGGGAACTTGAGGGTGGTAAAAAAGAGAGCAACCGATCCTGTCTGGAGTGTTACTACACATACAATTTCTGACATAGTTAGATCCACTGGAAGACCTGCAATCTACAGATTAGATTCTACAGCTCCTCAGCGTGGATTTGTACGTGAACAATTACAGGTAATTCCTGCGGATACACAATTACCACCACATACAATTACATAACCAGAACCTCTACGTCGATTGCATTCAAGACAGGTCAGCATCACATTATCACGTGTGTGACCTAGATCGCTATTAATTCTATCTACGGTAAATTGTCTTGGATTATTATTCGAATACTGCCATAGCATCTTACAGTTACAGCTTGCACAATCATTATTCTGTCGTTGTTTTAGCGTTATAATAAATTCAGCATCAATATCAAAGTCACGCTTATTTTTTTGGTCACATTGCTTATAACCCGCTAATTTTTTCTTTATTGCAGCAGTTTCGTTAGTGATTTCCTCAGTTATCACGTAATCTATAATAACCCTATGTAGTTGAGATATTCTTCTGACTCGAGAAACTGCAAGATAGACTAAATTCAACCATTCAGTCCGATCATCTACAATCCAGATATTTGTATCAGAAATAGTTAATCCTTGAGATGAGTGAATCGTTATAACATATCCTAACGTCCATGGAGATTTATCTATACTCAATGCGCATTCAACAACATCAATAGCAACCAAAACAATATCATTCAAGACGAGATTCTGTACACCACCACCAGGAATTTCCACTTCGATATTTTGTCGTCGAGTGTCCGCTGGGCGATAACACAAAGGTACAGGTAGATCTGAAAACTTTTCTTTATGTAACAGAAATAATTTCTTCTGTAGTTCATCACGAACTATCTTTCTACTTGCGACTATCAAATCAGCAGGTCTCCATAAAGTCCAAAAATCACTCATCGTAGTTTCTGGAATTACTTTACGCATTATCTGGCTGCAGTCTGATTAACCTTTTAAACTCCTTCAGCGGTTCATCAATAGCTCTACGGTCATCATTTATTTCTTCATAATAATCTACATTATTCTTCAGCCATTCATGTGGAGATTGTCCAATAAAAGGTGGTGGTTGACCATGATCACCACACATTATCACAGCAGTATTCTTTAATAACAACCATTCAAGAAATACTTTTAATACTTCTAACGACACCGTGCATATCTCGTCCCATATAATATACTTAGGTATATATTTTTCACCCATTCTCTCAGGAGTCCATGTGTCTCCGCACCATCTAAAGAAACTATGGTATGTACATGATTTTACTCCTCGCTCTTTTATTTCCCTGGCTAATTTATGTGTAGGTGTCAAAACAATTATATCTGAACTATTATTCATAAATAAGTTAATCGCACGAGTTGTTTTACCTGAACCACCGCATCCGTTAAGATAAACAGTCTTATGTCTAGCTACAGGATCGTATACAGATGGTGCAGATGACTTTGATGCTTGATTATTATTTTTGTAATATTTCTCCATAATTTCAACGTCTGCAGATTCAGAATAGCTAAGTATATTCTCTTGTTTTATTCTCCATGTTCCCCATTCACCATTACCAAGCAGCGGTTTTAATAAATCTGTATATTTTTTATGTATATAAAACGAATCCGTAGCAACTCTAACAGCATCATTAGGAAATCTATTTATCATTGACAATAGATTTATTGAAACATAAGCCAACATCGAAGATCTTAAATGAGTGAACTGCGGTGAATCGCCATCAATATAGCTCACAATCGTACCTAGTTTGGTCCCGTCTGATAAATAAGCATTACATCGGTTTACAAACGTATTTTTTTCCGTTGTATCAGCGATTATAAAATCTAGTTCAGCATCGTCCATAATCAATCTTGTACAGTGTCGTTTATAATCGTACGAACTACCTTGAGTAAACTTGCCGATTATCTTTCTACCAAGATCTTTTGCAAGTTTTTCATCGTCCCTGCATTTACAGTCATCTTCGTCAAGATCAAGGAATTCTTTCCTGGCATCATCGACAGGTTCTGGTAACCAAACTTGCTTCTGTGGACGATACGATATAATCGCTTCAGTTACTCTCAACGATATTAAAATTCCAGCATCAAGCATATACCTCAACAGCACTATCGGTACCCAGTATTTCTCTGAAAAATGTCTTCCGAACCAAACATAATTAATAGGATGAAGATTTTGTGCAAATTCAAATGATTCTACGTGTGCAAACCCCGTTAAATCAAAATCTGGTAGGGATCCGTTTATCGAAACCTTGGTCATCTCGTGTGATGGATGTCCAAATTTCTTAAAGTATCTAGAACATTCCCCATATCCAAGAAAACTTCCAGGATAAAACGCTGACATATCAACAGAGATAACGTCACTATGGTTGTATTTGGTATTCCATAATCCACCATGTCCATATTCTATACAGCTATTCCGGACATCATCAAGAAATTCCGATCGTGTCGGTTTCCATGAATTTTTCTCCTGAGCGAAATGAGCAGCTATTGATGAAACGGTAAAACAATTATTTAATAATTGTCTAACTTTGACATCGTCTGAAGTATATTTCAGCGCAAGATGTTCCATTTCTTCATGAAGAGATTCTGTACAGTAAATATTACCATTAGGCCGTTCAAACTGATCGTAATGTTCGTATTCTGAACTTTGAAACAACCACACAGATACAGGGTCACTTTTACTGATATTTTTGATAGTATCAAGTATATTACCATCATAAAATTTAACCGTTCTATCTCGTGGAAATATTGTTACTGCTGAGGTCCACGCATGCGAATTATGATCGACTATGTCTATCGGAGCTCCATTTTTTATGTATTTTGGTTTATATAAAATCTCTCCGGTTAACGTCTTCACTGTTATTGGAAATCTTAATTTCTTTTCTAGCTCAGCGACATCTTTGATAGACGCTCCGGTATCTTTAACTGTTTCTGCCCATGTGTTTATTTTTTTACGTCTTAAATCTGTCAGGCCATTACCACGTATCGCATTTGTAAAATGTTCTGTAACTCATTCAGCTACACAGTTTATTCTCGACAGTTTCATTGGTTTAAGATTCTTAACATCAGGTTTATCATTCAGCGGATATATTGCATAGACAACTGCGGTCACAGGATACCCCTGTTCATAATACGGTCTGTCTATACCAGTAAGTATTCCGGGCTTGGATCTGTTATTTAAGAGAACAATATTACCCCCGGACTGCACACGTACTGAATCACGCTTATCACGAATAATTCAGATATCATCATCTGTGTTTACAATAAATTTTATTAAAATAAAATATTTTTGATTATCAAGGTGATTAATAATTACTTTTCCTCGTTCGTCATTTATCATATTGAAAACACTTCCAAATCTGAATGTTGACCATGCATGAGCAGCACCATCGTCACGAAATTCTTTTTTGGCTTCACGGATACGTTTAGTTATATCTTCATTTGTTAAAGCTAGATCCTGCATCAAAGTGCTAAATTTATATTCTGGTAGTCTGTCAAGGTCAAATCTAGCAGGGGAAGGTTCAATCATGGATAATTCCTCCATATAATTAAAACAAATATTTAAATTAAAATTTTTGTGTATATATAATGATTGAAACAAAGAATTACTGCCACTGGCTTAAAATCGGACATACTTCTCCTTGTAACAGAGCATGCGTGAATGAATTCTGTAGCAACCATATGCAAAGTATCAAAAATGGAAGTACAGGACCAATACCTTGTGTGCAATGCGGTGTTGGAGTCAGAGGAAAAACTCAATTGTGTTTAAAATGTGGCGGAAAAAATACAGGGAATGAAAACGATATTATGACAAAAAAAATAATACTTTGATATTGTCAGGTAAATCTCCTATAAAAACCGTAGAGGATTATCTGACCAGATTTCAGAATAATAATTTAGACAAATAATATTATTATATAAATGGAGCAAAATGAATTTGTAGCGCATCCGATCATCAAAAACTACGAAGCGTCTCGTGATGGCACAATCAGGAACTGCAGATTGAAAAAACCAGTCGGTAGTCTTAATAATACTGGTTATTTTAGATTCAGTGCTGGGGGAAATAAATATTTATTTCATAGGTTCATTTTTGAGTGTTATTTTGGATTGATTAAAGACGGATTTGTAGTTGATCACATTGATGGAAATCCCAAGAATAATCGGTTATCTAACCTGCAGGCTATTACACAGAGAGAGAATACTGCACGTGGAAATGCTGGTAAATATCCCAAGATCCCGAGGTCTGTTATATCCATAAATACAGAAACAGACCAAGAAATAACTTTCCCATCAATAAACGCAGCTGCCAGATATTTTGATATACATTCACGATCGGTACAATTTGCAGCTGATAAAATGTACAAATCTGCATTTTCAAAAAAATATAATCAGCGGGTAATATTTAAATACGTCAAATAACTCTTCAAAACAAAAACAGATAGTTCGACTGTCAGTTTTGCCAAGGTTTTTGTTTAGCCATAACTACGGTTATAGGTCCACCTTCACCGTCGCTGCTCTCAGCGTCATTATTGACAGAATCAGATAGCATAATCTTTCTTAATTGCATTATACGATTATCCACGATCTTTTTTCTTTCGTACTCGTGAGATAGTTCGGATTTAATATTTTCGATCGAACGTGCAAGAGGTGCAAATAGCTTTACCTGATCATCGTTTACCATAGCTAGTGATTCAAGCATAGATTGATAGATTAATTTTATAAATCTGTAGTTTGAAGGTAGTGTATATTTATTATCAAATTTTCTCTGTTGCAGTGATTCAAAATCGCACATAATTTTCTGAGGGTCAAGATTATCAGATATTTTTATTCCGTTATATTTTAATTTTTCAATAGCTAATAATACCATCCTAAGAGTCCCTTTTTTATATGGCATCTATTGCCTGATTTTTTTTTATTTTTTTTTATTTTTTTGTATGGGTACTCTTCATGGTTAAGACCTGTCTTATGGTCCACAGGCATCTTATTGAGACTTTTTGGTCCAACGGACATTCTTTCTGAATGCCCCTATGTGGGTACCCTTCAGGTCACGAGTTCACATCACCCAACTGTTTATTTTGAGAGGCGCAAGCGCATAGACATTACGATTTCATGTAAATCCTCCCCCAAATTCAAACCCCGGGTAAATGCAAAACTGCACTCACCACGTTGTTCAACATGATGAGGGGTACATGAAATCTTAAGGGCTACTTGCGCTGCATGTATTTTAGGGAAATATTCATCAATGACATCGTTGAGTGTTTTCTTCATTTCAGCGTTATTTAAATCTGGTATTATAAATGTTTTTAATTGTTTTTCTGTTATTTTGTAATGTTTAATAAACAAATTTTTCATCATATCCCAGTTTAAATTATCATCAAGATCTATAGCACCCCTACGCTCTCTTACAGCGTGTAAAATTATATCATTAATAAGCCTTAAATCTATCACAATAATGTTTAAATGTTTTATTGTTTCAATTATCTGTTGTTTTACATCTTCGCTGTAATATTGTAATAAAGAAGAAACTAAATTTCGTAGTTTATTAACTGATTGTTCATACTCGAGTTTAATTGGGTCGGACCATAATTTTAAATTTTCTTCATTAATGTGAATTTCTTCATTAACAGATTTTTTTAAGTGTGCTCTTTTAATATATAATTTTTCACCATAGAGCTCTTGATAATATTCTGGTCGATCAGCGGGTACCCACGGAAATTTATTTCGATATTCTGGACGTTTTATAAATCTCTTTTCTGTTGTGAGAAATTCATTTTTAGTCGGTTCTGGAATTCCATTTGATTTTTGGTCAGGAGGAACATCATGCCATCCTAATACAGATCCTAATACAGATCTGATCGAACTCTGATAGATGTCTACGAGATAATCAGGGGAATTTATTTCAATCACAGCTGATAATGTTGGTTCATAAACAGTAATCGCTATTTTGGATCCTTTTTCTGTAATGGATTTAATTCTGCGTTGAAATTCATCATTGGTTTGTTCTATTTCATAACTGCCAGTTGGAATACTAACTACTTGCCAATCAGGAGTTCCATCAGGTTTATTCTTATTTGCGAATACTAATGAATTATTTGGCTGTAGTCCACCAAATGGTTTTGAACTAATATTAGGCCAGCTATGATAAACCCGTAACTGTGCTAATGCTATTTCTTTTGCAGGAATTGCGGTTGGAAAGTTAACGCTAAATTCAGGATTGGTCGAACTTAATGAAACCATTGTAGTTTTTGACGGAGTCGTATTAGTGACGATCTGCTAAAGTAATTCCCTGTCTGTCATTATTATTATCGTTATTATTTAATTCGTCAAAATCATTAGCGATCACCTTAAGCGCGTCATCATAGGTTTTCATCATCATCGCAAATTCAGTATCGGATATTTCACCATCACTAACGCACGAAGAAATATACAAGGATAGTTTAGAACATGCCTCTGTTACTGTATGTAATTTAATCATATAATCGTGCAATTTAACATTTGTACAGGTATCTATCTTTTTAGCTATAATACCGAGAACACCAGCAATAGTCGTTGATGCTGAAACAATGATGGTTATAACAACAGGTGCTGTCATTGTCAATGTTGATAATAATAATCCTGTTCCAGCAATAACAGCAGAAACTGAGTAAACAACTACATCGATGACAACTATACGCCTTTTGTATTTTTTATTTTTATGTTATAATAATTAATAAAATCCTTTAGTTTAGACAGACGTTCATATACTTGATTGTATCTGTAACGTTGAACGTCGATGCGAGACTGAGGTTGATCCATTATTGTTATATTAAGTGACTAATTGTGGTGTTCCAGCTACAAATTCCAAATACCACCAGTAAGACGTTGCGGTTATTGTTTGATCATCTGCTTCCAGTAAAAATATTTCTTCAGTATCTTTATTTAACACTATAGATACAACTCCAGAGAAAGCATTGGCTGAATGACGCCATGGAAATGTTGTAGTATAAATTTTAAACTTTGCAGAGCTAAAGATATACAGTCTATACACACCAGTAACATTCGCGGTATATCTAATAGTGTTATTTTGCTGTGACCATGTTGTTAATCCTGATGCTACTGTGTACACGACATTGACGATCTGATTGTGAAGGATTTTAATCAGATTAGTTTTTTGAACAATATTAGGTATTCCACTAACAATATCATTGAGTTTCATGTTAACGTCGGCTAGTTTTATGTCAACGGTTGGTGGATCACCAAAAAAATCTTTTATGGGTTTGTTTATGTTTCTACGAAAATTTAAAAAAGTTTGTACGTGATTAGTAAAAGTACCATTGAGTGTGGTCATTTCGGTATTGATTGTTTTTAGCGAAGTTGTCGTAGGAATGTTGCTATCGTCTACATATTTCTTCGTTGCAGCGTCAAAATCAGATTCTGGTGTTCTAAGATTATTAATACCATTATTATTCATGTTGAGAAATGCACGCATTATACCACCGTTGACTAACACGTACTTAGATTCTTGATCATCGACATATTTTTTTGTTGCGGCGTCTGTATTTACGGTTGGATTTCCAAGGTCTATAATCTTATTTCGATTCATGATAATGTAACCCCTGAATGAATCACCAGCTCGCTTGATAAAATCGTTAACTGACTTACCAGAATCTTGTATTTTACCCTGATCGGAGAAAATAACGATATTATCAACAACTGCGGTAGGAATTCGTACGATTACATCCGTCAGTTGTATGTTACTTGTTTTTAATCGTCCTTGTTTATCCTGAAAAACAACGACTTCATTTTAATCCACACTTGTAATATTTAATAAATCGTCAGTCTCATTTCTGAGTTGATCGAGAGTTGCGTATTTAGATAAATCAACTTGCTTCTGAGCTTTGCGAGATCTTCCGTAAATATCTACCATTATATTTATTAGTATCCGTTTAAATGTGACAATGTGGTATATTCATGCACGACTTTATGAGGTGGTTTTGTTGATTTTGATATAGCATCAAGTACATTAAGTACTTCACGACCACATATTGGTGGATCAGCTAGTGTTTGTGTTGGTAACGTTGAATACCAGATTGGAGCAATATTATTGCTGACGTAATGAAGAAATTCCTTAGGTGGCACTAATCCATATGAATCAAAGTAAATAATTCCACGTGGATCAATTGCATATCCAACCCAATGCGTGCCTGGTCCAGAGTTTTTATCGAGATTAATAATACCAGTTTCAATATTATTCGGTTGTTTTGGTAATTGATCGCGCATAAAAACACCTCTGAAGTTTTTTATTTTTAGTTTTTTAGCAGCATTAAGTAAATCAAAATTGGACATAGGCGATATCAGTAAACTGTCCCGGGAAGTCTTAGACCCTTTCCGTACCATGAATATGGGGTCCCGGGAAGTCTTAGACCTTTTCCGTACCATGAATATGGGGTCCCTGGTAATCTTAGACCCTTTCCCTTTTTTTTGATTCCCTGTCCGGTTGCTTTCTTTAATGCCATTCCAGCAGCGGTTCCAACAGCACCTAATGCAGCTGCTTTTGCAACAGCTGGGGCTGCAGCGGCTATTAATGCTGGTATAGCTGCGAGAAGTGGAAATATACCACCTGTCTTAGCAATATCTTTGATGGCACCCGCAGAAAGATTAAGTTTTATACCTTTATTTGATTTTTTAGCTTCATTGAAGTTTCTGAATTGACGCTCGGTCAACGATAATTTATTTGAACCGCTCATCTGTTCTCGCTTTAGCGATATTTTTATTCCACAGTTATTTTTTGATGCTGATTGTAGCCTTTTAATCTGACCAGGAGTCAGGGTAACACTAGCGTGATGATATGTCATTATAATTATTATCCTGATTTTAAATCAAGGTGATCTAATTACATGTTTTCTACTGGAGCATCAACGACTCTCATTCGTCCACTAACACCTTCAAGTAACATCGTCTTATCGCTGAGTATAACGGCTATTGCTCTGTAATTGGCAATAACCCCTATTGTCATACGAGCTCGAAAATGTATATCGACTACTGATTGTCTGCTTAAATCTAAATGTTCTAGTGAAAAGTAATAAATCGGATAGAAGGTTGTAAAATCTAGCTGTGATATTTGTAAACCAGTATCAACATTCTGATCACGCCCCATAAACGACATAAGACGATGATATGCACGTGCTACATGATTTTGATCGAAATTCAGTAATATATCCTCGGATGGTTCTTGATGTCCATTTATCCTTAACGAAACCTCAGAAACACCAAGATTATCAAATATCATAATACTACGTGTTTGATCATTTACCCTTGCAGCATCTTGAAATGCAATAAATATATGTCGTGGTGCGGCTATTCCCTGCTGAGAAGCTATCTGCCATGTAAATAAACCATTAATGTTACTTTGGATAGAATCTGTGGTCATTGTTAACCATGATAACATCGATTTACCACCGCTGCCCATGAAAGCAAGTAACCGATCTTCTTCAGATATTGATGGAGTCATTACTGGCATCCATAATGAAAGTTTTGTAAGAATTACTTTACCGGCATCACCAGCAGGTCGCCATATTGCATCATCGTCAGTGCCTTTTCGTACAAGTACAACTGTATGTTTAGCTCCGAAAATGACTTTTCTGACATTTCTACAGAATCCAAAGATATGTGACAGTGGAATCGCACATGAAAACGCTCTTCTATTACCTCGTAACATTGCTCGACGTGATCTAAATCCTAAGTTAAAATCTGGATCTACATTAATAATCATACTTTGTACATCAACGTTGGCGTTTCTGGCAAAATTTCTTGGTTGTCCTATTTCATATTGTTGATACTCTGGAGAATTAGAAGTATCTTTTACAAACATCATTGATGGACCAGTTGATCTTGAATAATCATCGCTGTATCTTGCAAGACCAAGTATTGTTGTAGCTACATCAACGTCTTTCTGAACTGATTCAATATTTTTTCCGTCAATCATATAGGTAGCGCTATCAAATAACGCCATAATACCGTTATTAACAAAACCGATACTAACATCGTCTCCATATGCTGCTGGTACTGCAGGATTAGCGATATTTAAAATTTCACCTTCTACTTCAATAAATGCTTCAGCGGGTAAGAAATACCTACTTGTATCCTGAACTTGTAGTTCAATTCGTCCACGCTGATCTGGAATTCAAGCGTCATAAGAATAATATTGATAATCACGCACATTCTCATCCTTGAGTACTGGTGCATCCATGTCAAACGCTGGATCAGATATACGTTTGAACATCTTTATTATAATTATTATCGTCTAAAACGAAGACCACTTCGAGAAGTGAGACCACTTCCTGCTATCAGACTAGCGGTTATATTTTTTTCTTTTTCTGATAATGGTACATCAGCCAACTCTGCTAGTTTTTGATTAGCAGCTTGATTTATTATTTTACTAATATTTGCAGGCATTACTTCAGTGCTAGGTAATTTTACAGGTTGAGGTCGGACCGCAGGTCTGCGTATTAATCGTGCTAGTCTATCCTTGATCGCTGAAAACGCTTTACTAGCGAGATTACCAACAGCACCAATACCTTTTTCACGAACAACATCAATAGTTTTCATCACCAGTTGCTTTGCAATCGGTATTGCTTTTGGGGCTATCCTTCTAAACAGACCCTGAACAATATCACCTAGTCCATCTCCGTAGGTTGTTTTGTATACTGGTAATCGTGAATTTATTACCCTGCCCATGGTTGGTCCACGTTGATTACTATATACGATCATTTTATTATAGTAGCTGTTATTTAATTACATACTCAGTCACTATAGTAGTCATCGGCAATTTCATTAATGAGGGATCGATATACATTAACATCCATAATTCCACCTGTAAATAATCGTTGACAAATATCAGCTGCTTCATTAATTATCTCTGTAGAATTATTGCCAGCTCGTTTTCCTCCAATGAGGATTTCTAGTCGATCAACATCAGCAAGGACGTTATTGGGGCAAGTAATAAGGCCACTTCCTAAACCACTTCCAATTACTCCAGGAGTATCATAAAATACTTCTTCTTCTTCTTCCTTACCTGTTGTTTGGGCTGGTTGTAGTTGTTGTGATCGTGGTGATTTCAGTCGTTTCATTGTTTCTTGTCGTTCTTGTTCTCGTTGTTGTAGCTCTTGTTGTAGTCGTTGTGATCGTTGTAGCTCTTTTTGTCGTTGTAGCTCTTGTTGCTGTAGTAGTGGTTGTAGTCGTGGTAGTGGTTGTTGTGGTGATGGTAATTTAAGTTTTGGTGATGATGGTGATGATAGTTCAAATTGTTGTAGTTATGATAATCGTTTACTTCGTTCAACCTCTTCTATATATCTATGTATATCCTCAGCAAATCTGTTAAAATCTCTAATATCTTCATTAGATCTGATTTCTGGAATACCAGTAGAGATGCGATATACATCCCTGATCCAATTGGTAGAGCTTAGAGATTTAACATATTCTGGTTTTACATATTTTTCTCTTTCATAATATCCAAACCCGGCAATATCAAGTAATTTTTTTGGATCCTTGATAGCAGCAATACCTTCAGACGTAAATTTATCCATTATCTTAGTTCTTGGTTTTTTAGGTGGTCGTGGTTGTGGTTGTGGTTGTGGTGGTTGAGCTGCTTGAATACGGCCAGCAATATCAACAGGTAATGTTTCAAGAGCTCTTTGTGTTGCCTCAGTTGCTGTAACAATTTTCTTTGTTGGTTCGACAATCGGTTTAAATAATTGTTCTGCACCTTCTGCAAATTCAACCTGAGATTCCTGACGTGATTGTAGTTGTTGCTTGAATAAATCACGGACGGGTAAATATTTTCTAATTGCCTGTAGTCGCTCTCGAGCTAATCTAGCTGAATGTGGTTCTCCGATACTCATTTGTTAATAATATTTATAATGGTTGTTTAATTTATAGCAGCAGAGAGGGTGGACGACAAAAATTGAGTGACCCGGTGCTGAAATATTCGAAGGTACCATAATATTGGAGACCAATTAGAGAAAATGTCATCGATAGAACCTTTATTTTTATAAAATAAGGGCTCAGAAAAGTTGTAGGGTCCACCCTCTCTGCTGCTCCCCGTCCGTAATTCTGTCAAGCAAAAATTACAAGCGCGTCAGGAGTCTCAGGTGGAATTTGCAGAAGGTACAGAACAATTATTTAAACCAGTTGTCGAACCAACAAAGAAAATTGTTACAGCAACAGAGGCAACACAAAAAGCTCCTGAGACATTGCCTGTTGATATTGCTGGCCATCTTCAACCTCCTTAACCACCACCCGGGCAACCTCCTCAACCACCACCTGAAGTTCGACCACGACCTCCGCCATGAGTAAGAATTACCATCATAAATAAAAAAATTTCCGGAAGGTATTGCCGCTATCAAGGACCCAGACCAATTACTTGATATTGCCGCGTTTGGATATTATGAAAGAGAAAAATATGTAAAACCAGAACATATAAAAAATATGAGATCTGCCGATTGGATTAGGAATGTATATCGTATCGCTACTGATACTCAGCAAATCAGATCTGAGGAAGATGTTAACGATTTTGACGCCTTTAACCAGGCAGTAGATTAGTATATTAGACAAACAAGGCAGGAAAGGAGACAAAGAGAAGAAGAAATAAAGTCGAAACTTGAAGAAAGTTAAACAATAAAAAAAAAATAAATAAATAAAGTCGAAACTTAAAGAGGTCGAACGAGCAAGGGAACAAGAAGATTTGGAATCTGAAGAAATTAGACGAAGGAGGGAATCACGTTCACCAAGTAAGAAAGAAACAACTGTTGCACGAGGAAGTGGTCTTATTGCTCCATGTCCCAATAACGTCCTTGCAGATGTTGAACGACTAGAAATTCTGAATGGCGGAAAATGAGCTGGTGAAAATTCTCCAGAAATCATTAATGAAGCAGCTGCTATTTGTCAGAGATTGTTTACAGGCGGTATCATGGATATTAATGTGTATCGGTCCCTCATTAATGAGATCGCCGATGATTATTTCAGTGATTAAAGAAACAGTATAAAATAAGATGATTATACATAATGCTCAACGTGGACCGATCATGGTCAGGGTAATAAATTCGCGATTACCTACGTATAAAGTAATCTACGGGGATGGACTCGGTGATGTTGTTCAGGGTCTATTTAGAAGGATAGCCCCAAAAGCAATACCGACTGCAAAGCAACTGAGAATGAAAGCTATTGACGTTGTTCGTGAAAAAGTTATTGGTGCTGTTGGTGATGTTGCTAGCAAAGCATTTTCAGCAATTAAAGATAGACTAGCACGATTAATACGACGAAAACCTCAGCCAGTAAAATTACCCAGCACTGAAGTGATGCCTGCAAAAATCAATAAAATAATAAATCAAGCTGCGAATCAAAAACTAGCAGAGTTATCCGGTATACCACTACCAGAAAAAGTAAATAATATAACTGCAAGTTTAATAGCTGGAAGTGATCTTCGTGTTAGACGAAAGCAATTATAATAACGATGTTCAAACGTGTATCTGATCCCGCATTCAACATGGACACACCAGTATTCAAGGATGAGTCTGTGTGCGATTATCAGTATTATTCTTATGACGCACGACAGCCAGATCAGCATGGGTGAATTGAGCTGCAAGTTCAGGATACAAGCAAATATTTCTCATCCGCTGAAGCATTTACTGAAGTAGAAGGTGACATTTTAAAAACAGATAATACTGAATATGGAAGTAGTGTAGTGGGATAGTATAGGGCATATGTGGCCAAAGAAGGAAAAACAGCTTGCGACTGTATGGGGCACAGATTTATAGGGACAAAAATCACCCTGGGACTGTATGGGGCATATGGGAATTTTGTATAGCGACAAGAGGAATGGAACAGGTAGGGTGACGTCACGGTACTGGACACTTGCAACAATGTAGCAAGTACCGTGACGTCATGCCACCTGTTTCATTTCTATGCAAAGTGTTATGCATTCGCGTTCGTGTCAGTGGATAGTATAGTACGTTTTATATATTCGCTTTTTTTTTTCCATAGATTGATGAACATCAATCTATCATACACAAATTATACAATCGACTAAAAAAATTTTTAGGTAAGAGAATAATGTTTTAGGGAGTTGAATATAAATTATAAGATCGAATAAAAAAATTTTTAGGCAAGAAAGAATAAATCTTTTCGAGGCAGTGGAGTGGCCCTGAAAAGGGCCTTTGGTTTTTGCTTCTATTGTCTCCAGTTCTTCCACCAGCTTCTTAATTTTCCAATGATTCATTTCTTCGTCTTTTTCTTTTCTTCGTCTGGAATCCAGTCTGGATGTCCCATGTCTCTACATTTTTTCTGTATTTTCATCCAGTTAATGTTCAGTCTTTCAAAATCCTCTTTCTTTTTTTGGTTTTCCTTCTCCTTTCTCTCTTTTGTCCATATCTCTTTGATTTTCTTCATCTCTTCTCCCTTTACCTTTTTCATAATCTCTTCTTTCTTTAAGCCGTCTAAGCCTTTTTTGACAGAAGGCCACTCGGTTAAATGGAATATGTCTTCCAAATAACATCTGACTTCTATAACAATATCAATCACCTGTTTCAAATTTCCCACTCTTACATATTTAAGTTGTATGAAGCCTCCCAACTTCTCCGCTTCCTCCACTATCATTCCTTGTAATTCAAAACTGGCTACTTTCAGTCTGGTCACTAAGTCTTGGCTGTCTGGGAACCTCCATTCCTTTTCAAGCCTATCCAGTACGTATGATCCATCCATCATCCAATACCAACTGTCTTTTAATTGGTTAAATACTTCCATCTTGATAGGTGTTGACTAGTCAACGCGGGTAGCCAGACTGATGATGATGATGATAAGGATTAAAGTCGCCTATGCATTCGAGTGCTTTTGCGACTGGTTATAGCCCCGGGCTGGGCCCAATGCCCCGGGCTGGGCTTAGCCAGACTGACGAGCGTTCAGCGTTATATACGTCAAGCACGGACGTGAACGAAAACACCCCTTACACTCACTTCACATATTATATACTATCTACACAAACGAATGAGAAGGCATAAAACACACTATACTATCCACACAAACTAACCAGAATGCATAAAACACACCATATTTACTATCCACACAAACGGACGAGAATGCATAAAACAAACACACTATACTATCCACACAAACGGGAAGAGAAGAAAAACACACACCATACCTACTATCCACACAAACGGACGAGAATGCATAAAACACACCATATTTACTATCCACACCAACGTACGAGAATGCATAAAACATACACACTATACTATCCACACAAACGAAGGAAGAGCAGAAACACACACACACACACACACACACACACACACACACACACACACACACACAACAGTAAAGGAGTGAGTGTTTATAGTCACACTACTCTACATTCACACAAATTGGCAACTTGAATAGTCTCTCTTTTCTAGAGATTTGGTTAGCCCTGAGAAGGGCTTCTTTTTCTTGGAACTTCAATTGCACCTGGCTAATGGTGGCACCTACCAGGTCTGGCCCCACAGACGCAACCTCGGCTCCAGTCCTGCTCCCAATTGATGCGTGTGGTTGGGAGCGCAAAGGGAGCTTGACTGGCTTCATTATTCCAGTCTTCAGACTAACGGATAGCGAACACTTGTTCCCTCCTTCTTCTATTCCACACCCTGGGATGATGTTGTGAAGCTGCGACTCCCACTCTTGCCGCTGTCTCTCCAACTCCTCCCATGCCTCCTCCTCCCAATTTTTAATTTGAGGGACAGCGGCTCTCGGTCGTTGTGGTACTGGTAGTGGCTGCGATGTTGGTAGTGGTTGTGTAGGTGTCTTCACCTCAGGCTTGACCTGACAGACAAGCCTTATCATGAGGTGAGGCAGGATCCCTCTCTTCTTTTCTTCTTCTTCTTCTTTCTTCTTTTTTTCCTCCTCTTCTTTTAACCTGGCTTCCTCCTGTACCGCCTTCATAGCCAGCTCATCAAGAAGGCGCCTGGCATGCTCCAGGTGCATCTGGAGTTCCAACAGTTTTTGTAGTCTGCTCATCTTCTTTTAAGTTGACTAGTCAACAATGGTAGCCAGACTGACGAGTGCTCTGCTTTATATTCCTGGAGCATGAACGTGAAGGAAACATCCCTTTCACCAAAACGTACCATAACCAAAAACAAAGCATCAAACGCGTGGACCTAAAAGAAGCACTCACATTGACTTTTTTTAACTTACAAACACAGACATGCCTGATTTGACAAGACAGAGAAACAAAGGGTGGATTTTTTTAGCTGAAAAAGAAACGAAGTGCTTATAGACACACTTCTATTTTTTTTTAAATATACAAACACATAAATTTGTTTTGGCAATTGAATTAGTATGTCTATTCTAGAGTATTGGGGTAGCCCTAAAAAGGGCTGTTTTTTGTTGACGGGGAGTGATGGCAATCTTTTTTACTGTCTAAGACTGCGTCCCCGTCTGGCAGCAGGCTTTCCTATACAATACGGCCTGCTTCTGCGGTAAGAGAAGGAGAACTCTTTGGTGTCCATTCGGCAGTCGACAAAACCTCTGTCTGGTTCTTGCTGCTGCTGTTGCTGCTGCTGTTGTTGTTGCTGTTCTCTCTGCTTCTGAAGTCTGTACTTCTCTGTCCATTCTTCTTGTTCTTTCTTGATTTCCTCTCTGAAGACCTCTTCTATCAGGTCTTGGGCTATGGCTAACATCCTGACATTCTCTATCTCTTCAGGCTTAGGTATCAGGTTTAGCCTGACACGATGTAAATTGACGTAAGCTTCGTTCAGCTTGACTAGTCTGAAAGGCATCTTCATAGGTTGACGAGTCAACAGTGGATGATTTCCGGGTACGTTGTTGGCGAACCGATCCGTTCTTGGTATTTCTTGAAGTTGTTTCTCTGGATGTTGTATTTGTTGCAGTCGTTGAAGATGTGATGGAGTGTTTCTGGTTCGGCGCAGTGCGGGCAGTTGGTGTTGTCGTTTTGTTGGTCCCTTATGTGTTTTCCGTAGCTGGTTTTTAGTAGTGTTTTACCTGTTTTTAGTCTGTTGAGAACTTGGAGTTCGTTGTTAGTCAATGTGGTTGTCTTTCTGATGTTCCTGATAGCATCTTTTCGCAGTTGGTAAAGGTGTCTACCTTTAGCAGAATTGTCCCAATACCGTTGACATTTTTGGTTTATTTGTTATCTGACCTTATTGTAGAGTTCCTGGACGCTGTAGCCGATGTTTTGTATTTCGTTGAGTTGGAGGCTTTGTTTGGCTGCTAGATCGGCTTTGTTGTTGCCAGATAGGTTGATGTGAGAAGGCACCCATAGAAATTCCACCTTAAACTGGTTCAATTCCAGTTCTCTCAGGATAAACATTGCTTCCTGTAGCATGTTGCTCCGGCTTGTTGAGGAGCCTGTTTCTAGTGATTTCAGTACACTTAGTGAATCCGTGATGATAAGGTAATGACTGACTGACTGACTGATGGATTATAGTCGCATATGCACTATGTGCTTTCGCGACTGGTTATAGCCCTAGGCTGGGCCTTCGGAGGTTGTGGGTATGGTGCCACCACTGCCTCTCGGAGCCCTAGGTTGGGCCCTCCGAGGTGTGAGTATGGTACCCTCACGGCCTCCTGGAGGCATGAGTATGGTGCCATCATAACCCCCTAGTTTGCTTCTACATCACAGCACCCATCACGAGTCCGGCAGTGAGGAAAGGCAGAAAGGAACCCGGAAGGCAGCAGCACAAAACCCCACAGCAACGCCCCGGAGACAACCCCGCAGAGCACCCCCAAGCCGACAATCGCACGCCCCGGCCCAACGACCAGGCCGGTTTTTTGGTCAAATCTCGTCCAGTTTTGCTAGTGGACAGCCCTATGCCAATCTAGTGAAAGTCACCTGTGCAATTGTTCAAGCGTTAGGGATTGTGGATTTTGAATGAATCGGTGAGATTGAATTTTGTGTACTAAGTGTACTTGTGCGTTTGCCGAAAAGGATTTCCAATTTTTGTGGGGGTTAACCCTCCCATAAACTTTATCCGTACTCAGTAATTTGTGGTTGGATTTTTTGGACGGTGGATCTAAAGGATCGTGTTTGTTTTGTTTTTTGGTCTTCAAGGATAGAAGACGCTTGGTTTTGAAAGGGAAAAGAGGCCCCCTTTCCTCAACCTCCACATCTGGTTCCATGATCGGGTTCTTGGTGGGAAATCTGTATAGTCAGCGTTGGCTTGCCGCTATCAGGATTCCACCCGGGTATATGTTAGTATGTATTCCCTAGCCCCCGTTTTATGCCCGTTCTCGCTTGTCTTGTGTGTAGGTGTGAGGGAAGGGGCGTTTGTCCATTTCGAGTGGGAACTACAATAGCTCTTTCTCACGAGGAGTAATTGTATCTCGATCTGGATATGTTTTGCTTGTCCGGAAGGGGTTTTCGGAGCAGCAGGTAGAGCTTCCAGGACTGCCCCTTGCTTTGATGCTTGTCGGGTTTTATTTCGCTTGTCCGGAAGGGAAGGGGTTTGTGGGGCGGCAGGTAGAGCTTCCTGGACTGCCCCTTGGCCTTGATGTTTGTCTGGTTTTGTTTTGCTTGTCCGGAAGGGAGTGGGTGGTAGCGCTTCCTTGATTTCCCCTTGCCTTGCCTTGGTGCTTGTCCGGTCTTGTTTGGCTTGTCCGAGCAGGTAGATCTTCCTGGACTGCCCTTTGCTTTCAGGGGTTAGTGGGATTGGTGGCAGTACAGTCAGTGTATGTCCTGTATCGGGTTACTGCGGTCTGTGTCCGGTCAGGATTTCCTTGTTCCGAGGGCGGGGGATGACACCCTGCTGCGAGTGCCTCCTATCTTCCTGCCACTCTGCCCCGTTTATATCTGACTTCAATGGCTGCTGGGTCTGTGTGTAGAGCTTCCTGGATTGCACCTTGCCTTGATGCTTGTCTGGTTATGTTTCGCTTGTCCGGAAGAGGGGGGGGGGTTGTGGAGCAGCAGGTAGATTTCTTTGTTCCGATGGCGGAGGATGGCTCCCTGCTGCGATTGCCGCCGTCCTTCTTGCCACTCTTCCCTATGTATGTCTGATCTCAATGGCTGCTGAGGCTGTGTGCAGAGCTTCCTGGATTGCACCTTGCCTTGATGTTTGTATGGTTATGTTTCGCTTGTCCGGACGGGAGGGGGTTGTAGTGGAGCGGCCGGTATAGCTTCCTGGATTGCCCCCTTTGCTTTGATGTTTGTCCGGTTTTTGTTTTGCTTGTCCGAGAGGGGAGGGGTTTGTGGAGCAGCAGGTAGAGCTTCTTGGACTGCCCCTTGCTTTGATGTTTGTCCGTTTTTGTGTCGCTTGTCCGAGAGGGAAGGGGTTTGTGGGGCAGCAGGTAGAGCTTCCTGGACTGCCCCTTGCTTTGATGTTAGTCCGATCCGAGAGAGAGAGAGAGAGAGAGAGAGAGAGAGAGAGAGAGAGAGAGAAATTTTTAAAGAAGGAATGATAGTAAGACATTTGCAATAAATAAAATAAATAAATAAGATTAATTTATAAAGGAAAGATGAAAAAATAAATAAATGGAATTTAAATGAAAATAATAATTGTTTTTATGTGCCGGGCCCATGGTGGGAAATCTTCCACCCAGGTATCAGCTAGTCTATTTCCCCTAGCACCTGTGTAATGGTCTCAGCATCTTTTAAAGAATAGGAAGTAATAAAAATAAATAAATAAGTAAATAAGTAAATAAATAAATAAATAAGTAAATAGATAAATACGTGTATAAATTTGAATATAAATAATATATGTAATATATGTATCCGGGCCTTGGTGGGAGGTCTGTTTGCAGTGCTGGTTTGTCGTTGTCTGGATCCGACCCAGGTATTTGCTAGTCTATTTACCCTAGCTCCTGTTTAAAATGTTTGGTCTGCACTTGGTGATTTCCTGTTGTTGTATATGTGTTCCCCTTTGTTCTGTCCGTAGTTGTCCATTTTATGACAAGGTTTATATGGGTTAGTGTTCATGCTTGGGGTGTTATTGGTTGTAGTAGGAAAGGGAGTGATATAATAATGAAAAAAAAAAAAATGTTTATTTTATTTTATTTATTTATTTTATTATATATATATATATATATATATATATATATATATATATATATATATATATATATATATATATAATTTTTTTTTCCCTCCACCTCTCCTCCCCACCTTATAATAGTAAGATCATGCTTTTAGTTGAGTGTGGTCGGTTCATGCTGTATGGTCATGCCTAAGGGTTGTAAATGGGTTGGGTGATTTCATGCCAGTGGGTTTTTCCGTCTGCTGTGTGTGGGCTGTCTTTATGTTAAAGGATAAATTATGTGTGTTTTTATGTTTTTCTACCTATCTTTGGGCAACTTGTATTTTTTTTTTTTTGTTTTTTTTTTTTTTTAATGGTAGGGTGATATCATGCCGTTTTATTTTTCGCATGCTATATGTTGCTGGTTTTTATGTTCAATGAATGTGTTTATGTTTTGATGTTATATGCTTACCTACCTGGAGTTTGACTAATTTAGAAGGATTTTCGCATGATGTTTGATGTTATATGCTTACCTACCTGGAATTTGACTAATTTAGAAGGATTTTCGCATGATGTTGCTGTATGTTTGTTGGTTTTATGTTTAATGATTATGTTTTGATGGTATATGCTCACCTACCTATCCTTCGGCTAACTTAAAAGGATACGGTTGTTTTGTTGTGTTTTTGTGTCGTTTTTATTTGGCTTTTGTTTTGGTCTTGCTTCCTGTCATAGTCTGTTTGTATTTGGTTTGTTCAGTCGGTTTGTCTGTTGTCTTGGTTGTTTTGTCTTGTTGTCTGTCCGCTTGTTAGTTGACTTGGTCGTTTTGCCCTGTTTTTAGTCGTCAGTTGAGTTTATATGTCTTGGAACTTGTTGATTGTTTTTAGGAATCGGATGATGTTGTTGTATGTCATTTCCAAGTTCTTGTTCTTTGTTGTATCTAGTGTGTCCGGGTACCTGTCCGCGGAGCCGATGCGTTGTTGGTATTCTTTGAACTGTTTCCTTTGAGCTTGGTATTTGCTGCAGTCGTTGAAAATGTGGTCTAGTGTTTCCATCTCTGTGCAGTGTGGGCAATTTTGGTTGTTGTCTGGTTGAGTCGTGATGTATTTTCCGAGGCTGGTCCGTAGAAGCGTTTTCCCTGTTTTGATTTTGTTGATTACTCTTAGTTCGTCTGTTTGAAATGTTTTTGGTGTCTTGGTGGTTCTGGTTGCGTATTTCTGTATTTGGTAGAGTTGTCTGCCCTTGGTGGAGTTGTCCCATTGAAGTTGCCATTTTTCGTTGATATGTTGTCGGACTTCGCTATATAGTTCTTGCACGCTGTAAGGTATGTGTTGAATTTCGCTGTGTTGTATACTCTGTTTGGCTGCTAGGTCTGCTTTATCGTTTCCTAATAGGTTAATGTGAGAGGGCACCCATAGAAATTCGACCTTGAACTGGTTTAATTCCAGTTGTCGGAGGGTATATAGTGTTTCCTCTAGCATGTTGCTCCTGTTTCGTGATGATCCTGATTCTGTTGACTGTAGTACACTTAGCGAGTCCGTGATGATGACATATATTTTGTTGTTGCTTTGGCTTTTTATCCAGGTCAGTGCTTGTCTAATCGCCCAGAATTCCGCAGTGTAGATGGAGCATCCGTCTGGTAATCTGATCTCTATTTTTTGGTTGAGCTCGGGCACTACCAACGCTGCTGCTGTTCTGTTTAATTCTTGTGATTTTGAGCCGTCTGTGTAGATCTTGGTGTAAGGTCCGTATTGGTTTTCCAGGATTTGGTTTATTGAGGTTAGAAGTTTCCAGGGGTTGTTTGTTTTTTGTCCAATTTTTTGATCGTTAGGTTGACTGAAGTTTCGCTGTTTCTCCATGGTGTGGGGTCACAAAGTTGGCGTTGTTCGGCCTGGAATCCAATGAGGTGCATTTCATCTTTTAAAATTGTGTGCTTTCTTGCATGCTGGAGGGTTTGGCACTAGTTTTACGCTGAATATTGTGTCACAATTCTTGAACGCTGTTCTGGTTGGGTTGTTCTCTGGATGTATGGAGTTTCTGATTGCATATCGCAGGATCAGTTCTTCTCTCTTGATGTGTAGGGATAGGTCACCCGTTATTATTTGGGTTTCGTCGTGTATTTGGTAGTTGTCCCGTGCATAGTCTGAGAGCTTTGTACTGGATGCTGTCAAGTTTTTGTAGTAGGTTCTTGTTTGCAGAGTCATATATTTGGCACCCGTAATCTAGTTTTGATCTGATGAGAGCTTTGTATAGCATGAGCAGTGTTTGTTGATCTGCTCCCCAAGTTGTCGCTTTGAGATGTTTTAGAAGGTTGTGGTCTTGCTTGCATTTGTTAATAAGGTCTGTAATGTGGTATTTCCAGGTGAGATGTTCATCCAGTGTCATGCCCAAGAAGTAGGTTTGTTTGACGAATTTAATTTGTGTTCCTTGAAGATAGAGGTTTGGGTATTTGGGTGTTCGTTTGTTCGGTGATGTGAAGATTATCCCTACTGTTTTGTCGCTGGATATTTTGAACCCCCAGTTCGTTGCCCACTTGGTTATTGAATCCAGGTTCTTTTGCAGTTGACTGATGCAGGATTGGTTGTTGGGGTTGCCTGCTCTCCAGATTCCGCTGTCGTCGGCGAACTGTGACAAGGAGATGTTGTTGTCGATGTAGTTGCTGAGTGTGTTGACCATCATGTTGAAGAGTGTGGGGCTTATTACGCTTCCTTGTGGTGTGCCATTGTCCAATGTGTATGTAGTTGATAGTTTGTCTCCTATTCTAATTTTGATCTGTCGTCCTGTCAGAAAGTTCGCGATCCATCGATGCATCCTCCCGTTGATTCCGAATTGGTTGAGTTTGGTGATGAGTCCTTTTGTCCATACAAGGTCGAATGCTTTTTCCAAGTCCAAGAATATTGCTATGAGATGTCTGTTGGTTTTATTCTTAGCGTTGAAGGCCAGGTTAACGTCCGCTTCCAATCTTATAAGTTGGTCAATTGTGGATTTTTTGTTTCGGAAGCCGCTTTGATTTTCTGTTAGGAGGTTGTGTGTGTCCATGTGATGTTTGATCCTATTGGTGACCATTGTTTCCATAATGTTACAGATTGAGTTTGTGAGGGATATCGATCGATAAGAGGTGACAAGTTTTGTGTCTTTTCCGGATTTTGGGATTGGGATGACAATTGCCTGTTTCCATTGTGCTGGTATATTGCCCGTTTTCCATATTTGGTTTAGCATGTGGATTATTATCTGTTGTATGTTGGTACGTAGTTGTTTATAGATGGTGTATCCTAGGTTGTCCTCACCTGGTGCTGTTGATTTCTTGTTCTGTAGGGCTCTTTTCCATTCATGTATTGTGAAGTAGTCATTTAGGGGAGAGTTGTTGCTGGTATCTTCTGTGCTTTGGTCCGTGAATAGGTGTGGGTATTTATCCTCGAGTAGTTCTCTTTGTGTCATGAAGCTTTGTGTATGATTGAAATTGCTACTGGCGTGGGCAAAGTGTTGTGCAAGTGTTTCTGCTCGTTCCTGGTTTGTTTGTGTTCCTGTTAATTTTTGTGTTGATTTAGTGGAGTTCCCCCTTATTGCTTTGATTTTTGTCCACACCTCTTTGGTTTTTGTACGATTGGAGAGTGTGGAGCAGTAGTCTCTCCATGATGTTTGTTTGGCCTCTCGGAGGGTTGTTTTAACTTTGGTTTCGTGTTGTTTGTATGTGTCGAGGTCTTTAGATAGTTTGGTGCGTTTAAATCGATTAAGGGCCTTTTTCTTTTCCTGTATTGCCTTCTTGCATTCGTTTGTCCACCAGAATAACTGGCGTTTATTTGTTCTCCCCCTTGTTTTTGGTATGGTGTCCTGTGCCGCTTTGTTGATGGCTTCTGTTATGTTGTCGTAGTATTTGGTAGTGTCTGTGCTTTGTACGTCTTCGATGTCCTTGATACTGAGTATGGCTTGGAATCGGTTCCAGTCTGTCTGATCCGTTTTCCATTTTTGTGGTCCTTGTTGTTGCTCTCTCGGGCGCTGTATATGTATGGTTGTTTGTAGGTCAGGTCAGGTGGTTTGAAGTCGCCTATTGCACCCTGTGCTTCCGCGACTGGTTGTGGCCCTAGGTTGGGCGACAGTCCCCTTAAGGGGGCGATTGGCCTCGGGCTGGGCCTTTCAGCTGGTGCCCCGTTATCTGAGGTATGAGCATGGTGCCATCATATCCTCTATGGGAGATGGACGTCCCCCCAACGCCCCACAACCGCAGACCCCGCAACAGATCCCCCGCCGCGGCCCCAGCCCCAGCCCGTCCGTGTTGATGACATAAGCTTGATGGTCTTGAGGTTTGCGATGAGGTAGTTCATCTTTAGCTTCAGGACCAGTGTCAGAGCTCGCACTAACTCTGAGCGTGTTATTGGAATCTACCCAACATGATTTTGAAAACACGTCGATTGTAAAAACAAATATTTGTAACCTCGATTGTACAAAGCTAAATGAGAAACATTAGCTAGATATGCTTTCCATTGGTGATCGAGTTTTGTTAATTTATATTGACTTGTGGAAAATTTTCGTCAAATGGATTTGTGTAAGGTGAATATGTAGGATCACTCATAGAAATTATGCCAATCCCGGACAGGCCTATTGAAAGCATCATTCTACCTGACGCTACTCTATTTAAGATATCACAGTTTAGATATAAATTTCATAATATGGTAATCCAACAGAAATAGTGTATCCTGCTTGCTGTATTTTGAGTGATGCATGTAAAGTTGTCAACACGTTCATCGTTATCGAACTAGTCATTCACGATTCTCAAACACAGGTTTGATTTGCATAAAATCAATAACTTGTGGCCATTATCATTAATAATCCTGTTCCTTTAAGTACTTATATCGGACAAAGGCACATCTTGGATGTAGTCCGAGTTATCAAGTAAATCAAATGGTTAATCGAAATTAAATAAACCGGGTTTATAACTTTTATCTGCATTGAGATTTCCACAAAATTAAACTCACTTATTTTATCTGAAAGTGGCCTATTTCATTTCCAGCAATATAACCAGTGACCTCTTCCGAATGCACGGACGAATTCTCCATTGTCACATCTATTAGGTCAAAAATTAGATAAAGGTCAAGGTCTATATTTGATATAAAAAATTTAACCATAATATATTTTTGTAACTACTCTCCATATCAACATATGCAGCATGTAGTAAAACGGTCCAAAATTTTCTTGAAAAATAATTAGACTCCTAGAATTTCGTATTACATTAACTACAGCAAAATGTTTATAACCATCTATGACAAATTATGTTTTATTATAAGTCACATGTTTCTACAAAGCGGATGGCGTCATAATTATTTATGAAATGATAAAAATCCTCTGTCAAAACAGTCTGAATATCCAGGAAACTTTGAAACAAACAAAAATAGTCTAGAAATGTTTATCGTCCGTTATTTTTGTCTGCAATTAGCTTAGTAAATCCCTGATATATGTGATCCCTTGCTGGATCCAGTGCCCTTGAAAAGATTCATAGTCGCCATATATAAATCATATCTTAATAAACATGGCCTTTCTGCACGCTTGTAGCAATTAAACTGACACATTTCCTGTATAAACTTTCAGATGTATTCATTTCTGTAATTTGTCATCAATGTTCATGTTTGTTTTGTGTTTTTGTTATTTTTCTGGGTTTTGATTAATATTTTTCTTGCTTTATTGTTTTTATAAATATATTTTAGCATGTTGCCGACCGTTATCTTGTCTTTAAAAGTGCCGTTACTGTTTCGTTGTTAAAATTTACTGTCTCTGTAACGGTCTGCTGAAATACGAAGCATTTGTTTTATGTCATGTCGATAAAATAACTAGCCATGATCTATTGTTTTATGTTACGCAGACTACCGACGTTAAACGAAACATATTGTATTTCGTATCTTTCCCTAACTTTAGAGCATACATTCAACACCGGAAGTTACCGGAGTATACACACATCAGACGGTTTGCTCAATACAGCGGCTCACAAGAGACTGCATTCAGAATCAACATAAGGTCACATAAGATAAAGTAACGTAGCTTTGTTCGGGCAACCCTCCTTTGCTTTATACAAAGCCACCCGTTAACTTAGATTCTCTCTGGGGTTTTTTTCTTTCTCTACGGTAAATAATTTTTCGCCGATATTTTTTTCTTGCAAAGTTTGGTTTAAAAGAATTTATTTCCTGAATAAACAGAGAGTTATAGAAAAACAAAGCACCACTCCCCCTTACCCCCCCCCCCAATATAAAAGCTTTGGGATTCGGTTTAAATCACAATTCACATAGGTGCAGGCCTGGTGAAACATCATTGAAATTTAAGGGCAAGGAAACTTTGTGATTTCTGCATAAACGTAGTGTTTCAATGTAAGAAACGGCGTTTCTGAATTTTAATACTGCCAATAAATTGTACACCTTTGGCCGTTTTTTTTTAGTAAGAGGCGAACAATTGGATATAAGAAATAATTTCATATTTACAGATTATAATATATATCAATGTTTATTGTTATCTCATTTTGTACACAGTGTTAGCTGAAGGACTGCCGATGCAAACGGCAAAAGTATTCATGGGATAGGAAACATTTATAAACATGAAAGTGTTATGTATATTTAATTTGCATTATTTGTTAGTTACTTTCTTGTGGGTGTTTTTTTTTTTTTTCTTTTCTTGTTTTTTTTCTTCCATTAAATGCTATTGATAATGTAATGTTGTATTTTAGAATTGACCTTGTCCAAAATCAAGTTCATTTACTACCTTACCTGAATCATTGATTTTGGTTTCGTAAACATTTTATCTCAGTCAGAGACTAGAACGTTGGAAATTCCCCGTGAATTGCCAGATCTACATGTTGTTTACTACATTTTATATTATAATTTTAATTTTAGACTTCTAATTATAACTAAGATTTTAGTTTGTAAACATTATGAACCTCCCAGAAGGACACTTCCTTTTAGGTAATATTTTTTTTAATATAAAATGTTAATTGTGACACGAGGTCAGGTAGAGGATTATATAATCTTGTTTATCTAGAAATTAAATATTTGTGCTTTAAGATTTTAGCGGAGTCATTTGTATTATTGTTATGTCAAGAAGTTCATTTGAGCTGGAATTTTATTTATTAAAATTTTTTATATTCACTGGAAATACAAAATGCTCTTCAAAATGAACATTCTTGGAAATAGAGGTTTGAATTTATAGTGAAATTTCAAATGAGGATATATTCTTGTATTGTACTATTGTGTACTAACAAAAGTCTGTTGGCACTTCACCAATACACCAGCCACTACAGGCACATCAACACTTCCAGCGTTGGATATAATTTGGATTTCACATTTTCACTTTGTATTCTACGGAAAAAAATATTTGTTGAATTTTACAAAGCTAGATGCTTCTCACTTTTCTATTACTTATTTTAAGATCATAGAGTGGTAATACAAGTGATAGACTTAATCATATACAATGGAACCTCATTAATACGGACACCATCGTTCACAGTGAATGTGTCCGGATTAATGATTTTTCTGGATAATTGAATCATGCATATATTTATTTTACGATGTCATCTTGCCATATACGTTACTGTACGTGTATTTGCTGGCCGTACATATATGTTCAATAATAGTTTAAATAAATTAATTAATACATCTATTTACATGCGTTTATTTCACTTTATTATTACACGCACGTGTACATAAATAGAAGTTTATCGAGCACATCACAATATGTATGTACATATTATGCCATTTTTCTGAAGAAATCTGTGACCTTTGTTTGTCTGGATTCTTTGGCGGATCGATCTACAGCGATTCTTGATAGTGTCGATAAATTGTCAAGGGATTCTCTTTTGTGTTTTATGTAATCTTCTTTGTGCTGGCAAATCTTCTACTTTAAGCTGGTTGGTATCTCTAAGCTTGCTTGATGGTGTCGCCATTATAATGTAAAAAGTACAACGAATACAAACTTATATCTCGCATTTAAATGCGTTATGATAAACAAATAAAATGCAGTCAGTTTTAGAAGTCGTATTTTACAACTATTATAGCTGCTAATGTGCCGTTAGTTGACGTCGCTTTTTATTCTGAAATGAAGCCCTATACTGTCCAAAGCTTAAATCAATCAACATTATTTGTATAGCCATCAACAAACTGTGATTGTTACATACAATTGGTAAACAACAGAGAGACTTAATGACAAACTTAATTTATTAACCATATGTTGTCAAAGGTCTGGACTATTTTATCCCAATGTGTTTATTTAATTATTAACACCCCGTCGGCCAGTAGCAAACGAAAGACATTGTTTATGCAGTCGCTGGTTACACTATGATCACGCTACGTTGTTCCACACACATGATCACGTAATAAATTGATAACTTCAACGTGCCACTAGAACTTGACCAATCAGAAATTGATGAAATGACACCCCCTCAGGTTTGCGTAAGTGAATCTGTGTTATCGACTGACTGTATTTTCATATACGATTCTTCGAATTTCTTATTTTTGGACAGATTATTATGGGCAAGTTATAATGATTAAGAAATGACACAGGGTGTTAAAAATCATCTGTATTTTGTGTATAACAATTCCTAACAATTTGCTAACAGTCACCCAAAATTTTTTAATAAATAACATCTAATTATTCTTTTTTCTATTTATGGGACAGGGAACCTACACATGGAAGAAGTATGAGATGTAGATGTCGTGGGGCTTAGCCACATGGCGCCACGCGAAGTGGACAGGCCTGCGAAAGAGCCTCAGAAAAATCCATGTGCAGTACATGGACAAACAGT
>JAECUM010033268.1:0-49827 GCA_016617855.1 Megalonaias nervosa
CGCAACAAGAAATAGCAAAACAAACAAGTTTTACGTATTTAAAAATAATTTATTTCTCAAAATACAGGAGTGAAAGAATTAAATTCACTTACAGCATAGTGAATGAATTCCTATTTCCTAAAAGTCTTTTCAATTCCAATAGTTTCAAAAATTCCGAATACGTTCCAACGAAAAATGCCCCTTCTGTGTTTAAGTTTCAAACGTACAGAAAGATTTCCATAGAACTCAAATAGTCGCTGAGTAAATTTATTTAATACCGTACAGTTATTCTAGCATGTCATGCAAAAAATAAATCTTTTCACAAACCAAGCTGGGAGATTGAATCCGAAAACACGCAGATGGGGACCTACCATCGGGAATTTTTTTGCGACATATTTAAGCATTGTCTTCACTAAATATTAACCGATTTTTCGGGTCCTGTACACATTAAATTCTCAAAGGACACGCCATTTCTCCCTGTGGAGTGCGTTATTCACACACACACACACACACATGTGCCCCATTTGATAGTCTGATCAGCTGTGCCGAAACTGCACAATAAATGAAGGTAAGACTCAAGCCTCTTCGACATACTTCAAAGAAACCGCCTGTCCTACAGTGAGTAAAAGCACTAGCAATTGATTGACAAATAAACAATGCCCATTTTTGTTATAACTAGCAATGCCTAAAAATGGGTGTGAATTTATGTTAACAGTTCAAATGTGGTCTCAAGCTAACATACATGTGATAACAATTTCCCACAATTTATATCCCACCTTATTTCCTTATTGTTAACTCATATATGCATGCAACACTGCTTACTTAACAACATATTTATTCCGAATTAGTTTTTTGGGGGCACATATGCTCCGTAATATGTTTCTTTATTCCTTCTTTTAATTTCATGATGGTAATTAATGCTTATATATACGGTACATTAATGCCAGGTGTTGACTCATGTAAGTTTCATTGGTGGGAATGGAGATCCTAGTCTGCTTATCGAGAAAAAAATCTACAGCATTCAGTGATCACTTGGGATTTAGGAAGCAATTCACTAAAGGCAGAGCATGTAAAGCGCGGCAAAAATAAATTTCTGAACTCCTGGTTGACGGAGATGTACTTTGTGAAGCTAGCCATTAAAAAAAGGTGGGCGGGGGGCATTTAATTCCTAAATGCATGATATCGACGGTCGCATTATACATGACTTGTCTTACATTGCAAAGTACAATCATAGGGTGTTAGTATTAAAATGTCATTAAAGTTCCTTACAAAACTATTACTCGGAAAATAATATACATAATATAGATTTGCTTTAATACCTGATGTTTCTATTAAAAAAATGAGAAAGAGAGAGAGAGAGAGAGAGATCAGGAAAGTAGATATGTTACATTTGATAATGCATTTATTTCAGGTGACAACAGTCATACTTATGCACTAACGGTGATACGGGATGGAAAGACCATGGAAGTAGTGCAAAACAGTCATGCAATGATTTATTTTGTAATATTATGGCTGTATAGCTTGTTGTCAATAAAGTAATAACTATCCGATTTTTTTCAATTTTCATTGCATTTTACATTAACAGATTTGGAAAAATATTCACTACTTGTTCTGGCGACAATTTTTGAAAATTGGCGACAAAATATTAAGGTTGGCGATTTTTTTGCCGACAACTTTTTGAAAGCCAGGACCATCCATGCTTCCCTGTAACAACCTTTGATCGAGCCGCCAGTGCCAAGTAAGAGAGGGTGGTCATTTGAACTTTCTGTCATCTTGCCACACAAGTGACACGTGTTCATTTGCAACCTTTAATAGATTTCACAGACTGTATGATCAAAGTAGTACCTTCTGAGCCCAAGTTCAGTCTCTGTGTAAGCACCCGGAGTGAAGCCAAGGACATTGAGTCAGATGATATTTACGATATTTAAATGGTCATGAAGGATTTCAGAACTGATCAGACAGTGAGGATGAGTTTTTGGATTTTATACCAGACATTAGTGACATTTATAGGATACTTTGAATCACAAAAATGTGGACTTAACTTTCATTGTTTATTTGTATGAAAATAATCGGATCATTCGGAGCTATTTTTTATACAGCTATGTGACCTGTAATTGAATTCGTGGATTTATCATATGAATGCATTTCAAGTGTTTCACATTATGGACTTTAATAGATTTAATTACAACAAATTCTATGTTGTCAATTTATTTGTGACATATTCCACTTACTAATATAACTGTATTTCATACTGGTTTTATTCTGATCTATTTATCCAGTTTATCCTGTTTTTTTTCCAAAGTGCAACTCTGAATTACCTGTGGGTCAGTGGTTCATCCTGGGGTTTTCTCAGGTTCTTCCTAGACCAGTTATACTGGCCATGATATATAGCCTATCTTGTGCTGAAAAATGGTGTTAAACCCCATAACAACAACAACAACAAACTGTTAGTGACTGATATTTGTTTTGTGATTTCAAACTCCTTTTCAATGGTGATGATGAGACCAACATTCCATTTTGGTTATTTTGAACTCTACATTCTTCTGGTTAATACTGACATTCTGCTTCAGCATTTTCCAACTCTGTTTCAGTGATTTGGATTCATATAATCATACAGGTTTCATGTGGGTGTTTAGTATTGACTATTTCAATAATGGGTGTCATTTTTTAGAATTTGATTACACATATCTTTAAAAGGTGATTATTTGCTTTACTTGAATCCTCTTATGTCCATATTTCTTTGGAAGGTCATTATTTACATACACCAAAAATACAGCAGAAATCAATATTAAATTAGACTGACATTTTTGGACAAGGTCAACCTAATGGTGTGATCCAGTACAAACCTGATTGAATGTTGTGCACTGTGATTTCACAGTGAAAGCTGTGCATGTTAAACAAATGTGCACTACCCTGTTATTTGTTATGATAGACCTGACGTTCTCCATTCTTTACCCAGCTTCATGGTTCCTGCACCAAAATGATTTATATTTTCCAACAGTTTTCCTGGAGAATTTATGGAGAAAATTATAAGTTTCAGGAGTCATTTTTAAAGTCTGATACTTTTATCAAAGATACAGTACTGCAGCTGAAGGTATGTGTGAAAAAAATCTCCTTAGTTACCAGACTCAACCATGGCTACTGATATAATATGACGATCAATGCAAATTGTTCACTGCAAAGTTACAGTGGAAAAATAATGTATTTTCTCTAACAAAATTTTCAGTTTAGCTTTTCAATACAAATTCCATGACTTTTTTATGACAACAAGTAATTTTCAAGGAGGTTTCCAGGATATTTTCGTTTGAATTCCAGTGTCCTTAAAAATTTGGAGGGTACAGGAACCCTGAAGTTTCGAACCTGGCCACCACTATAAAATCCACTACGACCAATAATTTTCGTCTGAAAATTTTCTTGATGAGGTTTAAGGTACAGTGCATTAATAAAAACTTCATTACAAATTAGACCAGATGTATCTTAAATTTTAGAACGTTGTATAGTTGAGTGAACGCGCCCACACGACCATGTTGACATGCATTTAAGGCGATTTTCAATTCCTTTTAAGCGATTCTGACTCCGTTTTGGTGGTTCTGACATTCCGTTTCGTTGATTCGGACTTAATTTCGGTGTTTAGTAAACCCATTCCGGTGTTTAGTAAACCCTCATTGGCCTCATCGAAAATACGTAACATGTATATTATAGTACTTCTCTTACCCTTGTTTTTCTGTGTACGGGAGATTTCCCGCTCGATTTCTTGAATTTTTTCCAAAATACCCATTTTGAGACTTTTAAAACTATTAATGGCGGTTTTATTGTTATAAGAGTTACTAAATATTTGTGGGACACGTGGAAAATCTAGAAATTGTCACGAAAGTCTGCCATATTCGTCTCTATTCTTATCTATCGAAAAAGCAAAACATTAATAACATATGAGAAAATGAAAAGATTTACATTATGGTCTAAGCATTAAACCAAATAATAAAAATAATGTAAACAGTGTTGGTGTCAGCACAATTCTCTTTACCTGTATGTTATTGTCAAGATATGTTCATCCATCATTGGGTTTGGAGATTATGTTCAATATGTCTGCGCCCTTATGAAAGGTAGAGGTCCTTGGTTTAATTTATAATAACGGTGTATGTTTTTACAATGCGTCATTCATTGGTGGTTGTGATCATTTTCACAGGTGCTTGATGTTGAGAAGAAAAAAACAAAACAATAATCTGAAGGAAAAAAATCATACAGAGTAACAAATATACCTCAGATTACCCCCCATGACCCGTTCTGACATAGGCCCCTGTCTTTCATACTATATAAGAGAGAAGGTAAGTAACTTCCAAATACTTCAATCCACCGATGACCCTCGATTTAGTTATGCTATTTCCATCTTTAAACGCACACGACCATACTCTATGGCTTGTTTTACTCTAGTCCTACCACATAAGACCCATCAGCACTTAAACAAAAACAACATGTGCTATGTCTTACCACAGGAGTCTGCAGTTTTATCAATAAAGCACGACGAAATTTCTGACAACATGAAATCACCTTACCGGTATTATAAATTAACACAAGGAAAGCAAGCGTGACCACAACCCTCCGCTCGATTCGACTTTTCTCGCACGTCTTTTATTGCTTCAGAATAGCAAGAAGACTGAAAAACTACACATATCCATTCAAAAAACAGTAACGTACCAACGCATCACTCTCGGACGACCATCGCATGAATCCAATCCAGAGAATTAACCTTTATTTTCACCATTACGGTCACAAACCCTGTCAAACAGAACTCATTACAGGAAGTAGCCCATTTCTACTAGTTTCTACCCTGCAGTAAATATGCGTTAGGGTCTAATAATCGTTCCAAACACGGCGCAGAATCTGTTCTCTTTTAATACTAGGGAAATTTAATACTGCGGACTCCGTCAATTAGTTGAATTTGCTCAGAATAATGAATGCATAATGAAAATGTTATTTACAGTATTATATTACTACTATTTTCAAAAGTTGTAAAAAAAATGCTGTCACTCTGCGCATACATGAATGCATGCATACAGTTGCTGATAGCATTCAGACTGTCCTCGCATTGTATACACATTAATCCTGATAATTTTAGTATTTTGTGTTACCTGCCTCATCTGTCTGTCTGTCTCTCTCATCATCATCATCATCGGTAAACCATACAAGAATCATTTTGTTCTCTCTCGCATCGTCATTAATTGTAACGTATCATATTACGTATTGATTTTCTATGTCACAACTATTCTCTCTCTCTCTCTCTCTCTCTCTCTCTCTCTCTCTCTCTCTCACATACACACACACACACCATCATCATCATCATCATCAATGGTTAATCAGTAGAATAAAGCAACAGCTTTTCTCCTTTCCTATTGTTCATTTCTCCCTCTCTCTCTCTCTCTCTCTCTCTCTCTCTCTCTCTCTCTCTCATTATCATCATCATCATCATCATCATAAATAGTACATCTCTCATACAAGTATAATATTTTTTTCTTCACTATCATTTTCTGTTATGAAAATAACTCAGTACAACAGATGATCTTACCAGGTGACAACCTCTACAAAGTCTATCAAACACATTTTTCAATCTTCCGGGTCCAGCATCCGTCTAGGCTTTAATAGTTGAAATGTGATGACATCATCAACCGTTATTTGTACTATCCGAACTTTAACTACATATTTCTGTTCTGGAAATTTATACAAAAATTATTAAATGATACAATCTGAAATAGAAAACAAGTTAAACATTTTATCTTGTAAAATTAGTTTCATGACGTTATTTAGCCCGTGGTAGAAATGGGCTACTTCCTGTAATGAGTTCTGTTTGACAGGGTTTGTGACCGTAATGGTGAAAATAAAGGTTAATTCGCCGGATTGGATTCATGCGATGGTCGTCCGAGAGTGATGCGTTGGTATGTTACTGTTTTTTGAATGGATATGTGTAGTTTTTCAGTCTTCTTGCGATTCTGAAGCAATAAAAGACGCGCGAGAAAAGTCGAATCGAGCGGAGGGTTGTGGTCAGGCTTGCATTCCTTGTGTTAATTTATAATACCGTTAAGGTGATTTCATGTTGTCAGAAATTTCGTCGTGCTTTATTGATAAAACTGCAGACTCCTGTGGTCTTACATTGTAGGACTAGTTTTACTCCTGAGATATTTTTCTATTCATCAAGCCATCATTGACTTTTCTGCATTGCACCAAACTGAAGTTACGGGCTCCAAAACATGCGAAGTTTGTCTACGGGGACAAAGTTATGCTCAGGTGAAAACTGGTGAAAGGTTATATATAAATAACATCCATGCGTAGAACTGTTTCACAATGTAGACTATTTGTACCCCAGCAAAAATAGGTATTAACATAATTGTATCATGTTAGAAATCATTTGAATGTGTTAAATTAATGAGAATATACATTAAAGCATAACCTTTTGAGCCAGTCATATTTTGCCGTTGACGCGTGTGCCACATAGTGTACATGTTTTGAAAATGAGTCGCTTGTATGCGACAAGTGTGGAGTAAAGGAGACAATGTCTAATTCTTGCATGGAACAGGATTCCTAAAGTTGAATCGAGTTAATGGTAAGTAAAAACTTACTTTTGCATCTGCCACTTTTTTGTAATTAAAGAAGGGGTGTATTGTAGAGTTGCAAACATGTTATATGTAGCTCTTTTCACCAGTTTTCACTAGAGTGTAAGTTTGTCCCAGCAGGCAAAATTTGTGAAATTTGCATATTTCAGAGCCCGTAACTTCAGTTTGGCACAACACAGAAAAGTCAATGATGGCTTGATGAATAAAAAAATATCTCAAATAGCTTGCGTCAAGCACCTGTGATCATTTTACATCGAAATAGCATACAGGACTGAAATTTAGAAGATAGTCTGTTAGGATAACAGTAACAGGTTGATTCAGACCAAGCTTGTTTGGCTATAAATTACAGGCTGATGCACAGGGGTTTGTTACAAAGAAAATTAGGAGTATCTGTCAGTGAATCAAGGGATGGGGTGTCTGACCTGTAACAATATGGCTGATGCAGCTGAGATTATGGGCTCATTCAGACCAAATGCCAGGCTCATTCGGACCATGTGAAATATATTAAGTTTCATCCAGGATTTAAACGTGACATTTACATTTGTTTAAAATGATATTCTCAGTATTTCCCAAGTATGTGCAGCAGTTCAAATATGCATTTAATGAAACAAAACTCCAATTGTGCGTGTGTCAATGGGGTTGTTGTATATTATAATGAAATGAAATAACACAAGACTGTTTATGCATCTGCATTGTAGTAGTGAAATATTTTTAATGCAGCTTATTCACCTTATTGCAGAACTTAAATATTTTATTTTATTGAGAAATAATAATTACTAACCCAATAAAAAATATAGTGAAATCATGGCTCTTTATTACACATATTAGTCTGAATATATTAATGCTTCAATTAGATTTATCTAGAATTAATATTTAGCCTGTATATCGCATTATATACTGTTAATACATATACTGCAAAATTTGGGGATCTTGTAAGATCAAATATAATTTAATTATTATTTTAAGCACCATATGCTAATTTTTGTTCTCTAAATTCATTCTGTATCATTTAATTTTTCACAAATTACTAAAACTGCAGAAAAATCAATGCAGTTAATTTGTTTTCTTCTATATATTGGTTTCAGCATGCTAACATTTCGGTGTCTTTATTTTTCTGTTTGAGCATGTTTCTGCCTTTTTTTTAAAAATCAGATTTATGTAGAATATTTCTTTATTCTAAATAAACCCTATATTCAAAAACAGTGAGCACCATAAGTGATTTTTGTGAGCTGAATTTATAATGCATTAGTTAAATAATGCATATTATTATTGAAAGTGGATAATGTACAAGCCACAGATAAAAAAAGTATATTATTATTTAAAATAACTTCATTTATAATTTAGAAATGGAGAAATTAACATGGCCCATAAATGCTGACACATAATTTAACTAGTTGACTGGTTGAGGTCCTTTTCTCAGCATAGTAATTCCACAGTGCCATCAGTTGTTCCTGGCACTTCATCGTCTGTGTGCATTGGTATCTCAGGAGAGTACCCTCGGGTATCATCTTAACTTAAATTATCACCTTTTGTTTATTGTTCTTTTTTATCATTGCATACTCAGTTAATTCAATTGCAAACACTAATAGTGGGTTCCTCTGACCATGAATTGGTTGAAGCCCATTCGACCAACACTACTATAATTAAAGTACTTTTGATGTCATTTGCCAATTTACTGAATTTAACACTATTCTATAACACAAAATGTAATGCAGACTTGAAATAATGTTGTGATTATTGGTTACATGGAAATTTTATTATAATAAATATGTATTTATATACAAAAATATATATTCACATTATTCAGAAATCGTACTTAATTGTTTTAATATGTTCTTTAAATTAAATATTTTCAGATGCTTCTAAGGTTAAAATGAAAATAACCTTGGTTCATTGGTTTTAAATTTTACTTGAAAGACAACAATTTAACGATAACAGTAGATAAAAATTTAACCATAACAGCAAAGTATGATACACTATCATTTGCTCGTCAGTAACTCTTTATAGTTTCTTTTTGTAAATACAATTTGAATAAAGCATGATTTGCATGAGAAATCAATAACTAAGTCAGTGTATATGCATTACTGTTTGATAGTGTTGATACTGGCCTGATTTATGAAAAGTTAACTTTATATTCTCTTTATTGAAACATTGGAAAGTTATTTGGGTTAAAAAATCTAAATGTGATAGTACATATCTGTTTTGTTCTGATTTGGCTAGAAATTTGCTAATAACTATCTGATGTAAATTTAAGAGCTGAAAATCAACATTTTCACATTCTCTTACTGTGCATGCAGAAAGAGTAATTCCTAAAGTAAATTAGGTATGTGTGTTCCATTGCTTTTCTTGCAATATTTTACTTGGTCTGAATCAGTCTGTCATTTGGGCCAAATCAGCTTGTAATTTGGGCCAAATCAGCTACAGTCTGAATCAGCCATGATCTGAATCAGCCAGTATTCAGGATAACTAGAGTAAAATAATGATGTGGTAGGGTTGTTAAGTGCTTTATTTTGACTGTAATTTGTAAACATCCAGTGTAGTACCATTTTACCACACAGCTTGAGTAGAAACAGACAATACTGTGCTCATGTGACAGGGTTCAAAATTAGAGGTAGTCTGCTTGCCCAAGGCTAGGAAAATTCCTGTTGGTCTAGTAGTTCTCATAATTTGAACAGTCTGTTGGCTGGTAAAGATTCAGTTGTTGCCAGCATTTTGTTGAAAGGACTCCTGTAGATTTAATATGAGTTTCCTTGTACCCTTCCCACCTCATTTTAGAATTTTTTGACAATCATGTTATTGGTATCATGTGACTACATGCCGACATGTGCTCTCTGCTTGATGAATCTGGCTTTCTCAAGGTTGCTCTGATGGGAACAGGTTTCTTTTCATTGTTCTCTGAAGATATATATATATATAGAGGATTTGGTGTCCTTTTGTTTTTTTTATAGACAATAGATGACTCTCATTTAATATTTCCAAATGTTTTGTACAACAACATTAGAAAGGGTTGGGGTGTGGTTTGGTGTCATATGAGCACTGGACGTCAGATTTGGTGGACAAGGCTGCAAGATTTGGTTAGTCATGTGACTAGCAATGCAGATGGAGATTACCAGGTCAAATTTCATCTCATCTGTCAGCAGATTAAAGACATAACGAATGCTATACAATGTAACGCCACTGTATCATGCTTCATAATAGCATGAATTCAGATGTGAAACAATTGTGGCATAGCTTCCAAAAATTCATATATTTGTTCGTTCTTGAAAAATTAATTCAACAGTTTGAAAAGTAATGTGTAAAAAGTTAATTATCTTTTTGAGGAAGTATGTGAATTTGGATATAATATGATTGGAGTGTGGCTCACAAGATTTAACAATAATTTCGCCAATTTCTTGAAGAAGTGCAAAGTTTTGTGCCAAAATAAACAGGAGTTTGATCTAATAATTTGGCAAGATATGACACATTCATGAAAAAAAAAATTGTCCTATGATTGCTGCTTTCTTGATATGAAAATAAAATTCTTTAAAGTTTTTATAACTTGTTAATATTCATTTCAAATGTGTCAGTAGTTGATCACTGCCCTTTCATCATAGCTTAGTTTTGAAAGAAGTCAGCTCATTAAAATGCTGATTAGTGTTTGCCTTATTATTATTGAACTATGAACATTAAAAGCCAGTTAGTCTTTTCCGGCTTTTTTTCCATACATTCTGTGTACAGTTTTTGCTCATAGGAAACAAAAGAACCTCATCCAAATTTATAATCAGTTAATTTCGTTAATTGCTAATCATCGATTTTAATCACTACTAAAGTTTGTTTCAGTTATTGGGAAATGATATATAAAATAAAACAAACAAAAAAAAAAGAACTCTGCCAACATGCACACTTGACATTGTGGTGTTATCAGTTATCAAAAAGTCAAATGACCAGTGAATACTATTCTTCATTTCTTTTAAAAATTACCCCATTGTTCCTTAACAGTTATTCTTACTGCTGTTGTTCAAACAAATTGGGGTCAAAGTGTTAATTAGTATTTACAGCAGATAATAGGAGAATGGTCAACAGATATGAGAAGCTTGAATCCCTGGACAGGATTAAGTCCAGAGTTAAAATAATGTAATTAGCTTCAAAATTTTGTGTTCACAAGTCAAACAAAGAATGTGGTGGTCTAAATAAGCTTCTTAACTGAATGTAAAAATCAATTAATTTACCTACCATTTTAAGGGAAAACAATAGATTGTTGATGCCTGTTCAATCATCTGTCATAAATACCTGAAACAATATAATGGAAAAAATTGTCAGCAGTTTTGGTCATTGCTGCACACATGTCAAAGAACCTCCAAACCCACCATCTTAACTCATTTTATTTTTTCTGGCTTCAAATCATTCACATGTACACAGGAACTGTCCTTCGAGCGTTAACATTGGTTAGAACAAAACCGTTGAAGTTATAGTGGTGGAGAGATTGGCAAATATAATCAAACTTTCTACTCCCTACTGCTCTGCATTGAAGCAAAGTCATAGTTATAAAACAAATGTCTCAGTGAATACTGGGTTTATTTTATTTTTTTCCTCTGTCTTTTGAGATTGACTCAACATTTTTTAAGGAACTTGCTCTGTACTCACAATTGAATGGTTTACTCCCAAACTGTGTTCAGGCAGTTTACATGTAACACACCTGTTAAATTCTTATGGGAAGAGCATTATTATGTCAGTACCTTTGAGTGTGTGAGTGTGTGATTTGGATTTTTAACGTAGCTTTAATAATTTTTCAGTCATATCGCTACAATGTCTGCAGTGTGACAGTTAATAATGATGTCTAGCACTGGGGCATCATGCCGCAGACATGTAGCATGATGTCCCACCCAGTCACATTATCTTGACACCAGGCCAACCAGTCCTAACACTAACCTCTTAATGCTGAGCGCCAAGCGAGGCAGCTGTTAGTACCATTTTTATAAGTCTTTGGTATGACTCAGCTGGGGATCGAATCCATGACCTCCCGCATCCTAGGCAGACGCTCTAACCACTAGGCCACCTGTGATATTCTCAGCTGAAGTACATGTACTATTGAAGCCTAAAGACATGTTTCTTTTTAGAAACTCTTAGTGTCTGAATTGTGCGTTTTAATGACAGTCAGAAATCAGACCCTTTGGACACATGCAGCAAATATCAATGTTGCCGGGGAAAAAAACACCCATTTCATAAATTTGTGTGAACATATCAGCAAGAAATGAAATGGATTTGAATGGACCTAGCAAATGTTTTTTATTATAGAACATATGCTTCTTTATGCACATTTTTAATGGAATTATTGTTATAGAAAAAAAAAACAGATTCGACTGGTGAATATATGTATGCAATTATTTACGCTTATGTTGCAGATTTCATATAGGTCCATAAAAATAATATGAAACAGGTAACAACTGTTTTAAGTACTTGATTATTATGGAACAAGTTGATATTTATTATCCATAGATTTAAGATGGTAACTGCCAATGAAACACATTGTAATGTGGGGTTTTAAAAACAATAAAGCCTCTTTAATTGATTTGGCGATCATTAACTAGGGGATGACCTCCCACAGTGTTATTGCCCAGTGTGGATGGATAGATGGAACGTTAACAGATAACTGAGCAAGGCTATTGAAAGAAATAAACAACTACGACCCCCTTTACCAATAAATAAAAATAAATTTAATTAATACATAACCAAAATTTCACTTTTCAATCCAACAGATTTACATTGATATAATTTAGTCGCAGTGTTCAATTTACATCTTGTTACGAGTGGTGAATTAGAGAGCACAATTTCCACGCTTGACAGCATCACCTGGCGTCTCTCTCCTCTTGTCTTGTATTTCCACATCTAATGTGTATGCTTTGGTCCCCTTTCTGACCCTGATTATTCCAACCTCTCTTAGATGCGGACTTCCCTCTTGGACTGTCCCATCGGGTTTTCTTTTTCTCGGGAGTGTATAAAACTGTTCCCTTAAATACAAGAGTATGACTAAAGCTATATATGTTTCACCATTTATCTGTGTGTATATATATATATATATATATATATATATATAAAAACTCTCTTTGTTCGTTATTCAGATTAGCGATTCACACTACATAAATTCTGACATAATGTGATCTTAACGAATAACTGTCCTTGCAGACTTCTGTATTTGCGGTAAGGTACAACCGTTATACTTAGTACAAATGACCTTAGCTCGGCAGTTCATTGCCCTTGTCTCACGGCAATTGATTAGAAATTACCACGTGCACTATACAGACAAATGCTGCCGTATATACCAGCATACATTACTACACGTCTTATTTACATTTGACTAGTCAATTCCGCTCAATAAGATAAATGCTTGACTACTTCGCATAAGATTCACTAAATTCTAGCTTACAGTAACCAATAACCTGCAAGATCATTTAAGCATTAAAAAATCATATATAAATATACAATTGTCATTAACTCACGATAACAGTATCATCCTACAAAGGAAATCAATTCATATAATCATAAGAAATATGACACATCTGCATATTAGGGTTAATTCATAAATCCCTATGAAATACTGCATATTTGAACATTCTTTGGATTACATCATAAATCCTACACATAGAATATTTGATTACATGCAATCCGTCAATTCTATCAATGAACTAAACTGTAAAATTAAAGAAATAAATTGCATACAACTCTAGCATCAACAGATTTCTATGAAGCTGAATAATCGAGACAGCATGAATCATAAGCATATCAAACACATTTGCATAAACCAAACAACAAAAATAGAAAATGACATGGAAACTAAAATTGCGTTCCTTAATGCTGTTTTTTTTCCCACACAATCGTGTGTCAAATCTCTATAGCCTGTCGTTTTCTTTCAAGACAGCTATCTGGCCTTTCTTTTGTTAACGAGGGAAACACTATTCTTATGTTCCCACTGAGTTGGACCTGTCTTCTCACAAGGCAAGAATCGAACTAAAGAAATTTGTCTAAAGTTGCTACCTATAAATTCTCAGTCTCCCAAAGTGTACGCCTTAATGTTTCCTGGCCAATCGGAAACAACTGTTCCTAAACCTTCCCCCAAAATAATCATGTCTTTCATCAGATTTTAACAGCCTAAAATATGCTGCAATTAGCTTTCCTTTGAAGATCAATTATTTGACATAAAGTCTCCTCCAACCGATACGGTCGGTTATTCTAATGTACTCTCTGTCACTATACCGTTATGATGACTGGGTCAATTCCACTGAAGCTTAAACGTAGACCCTTTTATGTTTCAGAGATGAAATAAGAGAAATATCAGTGAACTTTCTCAAGACCTTTCTGGCTTGACTATGATAACTTCAATGAACAATTTATTCAACTTTAGGATTCAGTACTTCTTCAGAATTCGACACATTACATAGGCCTCCCCTTAAGAGTAAAATCTGGGATTTTGCTCTCCGAATTTTGAAGTTACATTCCAAGTTATGGTTTACATGCTCTGAAGTGACCCCTTCACCTCAGAATCAACTAATCTACTCATACAATCTGCTCCTACATTTGCGCTTCCTTTAATGTAACACAATTGAACTTGATATTGCTGAAGAAATAATGACTATCTCATCAAACGTCCATTCGTCAATTTAGCTTGGGCCAAATAAGCAAGTGGATGGTGGTCAGTTTCCAGAATAAACTTTCACCCGTACAGATAGCATTGGAATTTGGAGATTCCAAAGATAATTGCTAAGCATTCCCTTTCAGTGACTGAATAATTGCGCTCAGCAGGAAATAACTTTCTACTACCATATGCAACGGGGAATAAGTTCCCATCATGTTCCTGCAGTAAAACTGCACCAAGACCACTGTCAGAAGTGTCGGTACGTAAGACAAAGTCCTTTGTCACGTCTGGTAGTCTCACTACGGTGTCTGACGTCAACCTATCCTTCAATGTCTGAAATGCCCTCTCACAAGCCTTCTTCCTTGTCAAGTCTGTCAACAGACTAGCAATAGCACTGAAATTTGCAACATACTTATGATAGTAACCTGCAAGTCCTAAAAAAGATCGCACTTCTGTTTTTGTAGTTGGGCATGCGGCATTCCAAAGCTGGTCAACTTTAGCATTGTCTGGGGTTAATGTATCTTCACTGAGGGTGTGTCCTAGATACATCAGTCTCCGAAATCCTATGTGACATTTGGATGGTCATGCAGTGAGCCCTGTCTGTTTGAGTTGTTCCAGAACTTTTCTCAGTAAGACCACGTGTTCTTCCCAAGTAGGTGTCGCCAATAACAAATCGTCCCTGAAATTCGAAACTCTGGTCCCTCTTAAAGGTTCTAGCAGTTTCCTCATCATTCAGGTGAAAATGCTGGGTGTGTTCTGGACCCCGAACGGCATGACTACCCATTGGTAGGTCCCATCTAGTGTTGCAAAGGCGAGTTTTGGACGGTCTTCCTTACGAACTGGAATTTGCCAATATCCTTTTGACAAGTCTATTTTCGAAAAATATTTGGCGTTGGTTACTACGGCGAATATGGCCTCAGGATCTGGTAACATTTTGACCTGAAATTCTGTGACCCTATTTAGCTTCTGATAGTCAACACAAAAGTGGTGTTCGCCATCTTTCTTCTGGACCAAAACTATATGCTGATTCAGCTGGTTCAATGACCCCTAAGTCAAGCATAGCTTGAATTTCGTTCCGTACAGTTTCTAACTTCGCATGAGGCAGTGGATAGGGTTTCAGTTTCACAGGCATTTCATCCAATAACTTCAAACTGAACTCTTCAAGTCCGTCGTGCCTGGTCTCTCTGTCAAGAAACTTGCGTAGTCATGGAGTATCTCATCCACCTCTTCACGTTGTTCTGATGTTAACGTTACATCAAGGACGACATCGACGTAGGTTTCATTCCTCGTCAAAGGACAACTAGGAAGTACTTCCGCCACTCCTCCATTGTCGTTGGGTTCTTCAGTCACAACTGTAGCAACCACGAACTCAGTAGGTGTCTCCCTTTCACAATAGCATTTAAGAAGGTTAACATGGTACAACTTCTCTTTATCTCCCACCTTGATACAATAGTTCTGTCCACCCTTCTTTTCCGTCACAACAAACAGTCCTCTCTAGGATACTTGGAGTTTGTTGTGCTCCAACGATAACAATAACAATACCTTGTTACCTACTTCAAACTTACGTTCCTTCACCCTCTTGTCATAATACTTGGCTTGACGTCCCCGTGCGTCACAGGGATTCTTCTGGGCCAAGCTGCAAACTTCCTCCAGCTTGTTACGGAGATCAGCAACATACTGATACATTGTTCATACTTCCTCGGATGCCTTTTCATCCGTCCACAACTGTTTCAATACAGCCATGGGTCTTCTCACTGTCCTCCCATAGTCTAGTTCGAACGGCAAAAATCCTAGACTAGCTTGGGGTACTTCGCGGTACGCGAAAAGTATCGTGGGAAGGTATCGATCCCAGTCCTTGGGTCGGACTTCGCACAGCTTCTTCAGAGCTTGTTTCAATGTCCCATTGAAACGCTCAACTAGACCATTGCACTGCGGGTGATACGGGGTAGTAGTCAGGTGCCTAATGGAAAGTAACCGGTTCACTTCTTCCATTACCTGGCTAACAAACTGCGTCCCTTGGTCAGTTGGTATCTCTTCAGGAACACCAATTCTAGACCAGACTCCTAACAAAGCTTCAGCCACCCAAAATGAATCAATGTTCTTCAACGCAACGGCCTCCGGGTATTGGGTAGCATAATCAACAATCATTAACACATAACAGTTACCACTTTCTGACGCAGGCTTTATCGGACCTATCAAATCCATAGCCACCCTCGAGAAAGGTTCATCAATCAGAGGGGTGGTTCCTAGTGGCACTGGGCTATGTGAGGTCTTAGGTGCCACCCGCTGACATTTGTCACATGACAGACAAAACCTCCTTACATCCCCATACACACCTGGCCAGTAGAACTCCCTCACTAACCTATCTCTCGTCTTTGCCACACCCATGTGACTACCAAGTAGACTCTCATGTGCTAGCCTAAGCACTTCTTCACTCTTAGATCAGGGTACAATTACCTGCTTATACCTCTCGGCCTCTTTCCGGGTGTATCGATACAAGATACCATGTTTCAGCGCGAATTCTACCTCACCATCAGGTAAGTTCCGCACGGACTTCTCCTTTGCATACCCGCGTATCCTGTTAAGGGTAGAATCTTCCTCTTGAAGTCTCCTTAATTCACCAGGTAGCAAATTATCTATGGGCGAAGTCAAGGGTTTTAGCGGCTTCGACCCTGACCTTCGCTTCATAGACCTCGTCTCCTTGGACCCCAAGTGTACGGGTGTACATGTCATAGGATTAGGCTGTGGCAACACATACCTACATCCTAAAATTACGTCTTGCGACAACCCTGACAAGCACGCTGCTTGAATTCGTCCTTTCACATACAGCGACTCAAGATCGATGTAAACAACTGGAAGGGAATCTTTACTCCTATTAGCAAATTGGACTTTACTGTCTCACCTGTATAGTCTGCAGGTTTGACAAATTTGCTATCCAACACAGTAGCCTTCTGTCCATTTACCGTAGCTGTTGCTGTATTCGACCATTCCACTGGTTTACATTTCCTACCAGTGCCTGGTGTCACTACATTTATCGTGGCACGATATTTCCTGCAGTTCTTGAGAATATGGCCTTGTTTGTTACAATCGTAGCACACAACTTCATCTTTCTTAATAGGGGTACCCTTATCTACCCCTTGGGACTTTCCTGAGCCACAGAACTGATCATGGCTGGGATTATCAGCCCCTGGCTTCCCACCATTTTGACCATTCCGCCTATGAGGTGTCAAACCGTTAGCTCTTCTAAAGTCAGGGACGCTGGTTCGATCCCTGCCACTCCATGTGGTCGGGTGAGAGTGTGCACTATCATATCGCTCAGCCATCACACTGATGTCTTCTAAGGTTGCGAAAACACGCTCCGCCAAAAATACAATCAGGTCTTTCTGATACGCACTGAGGTCATGTTCTTTCAAGATCTCTTCCCATATGCCTTCATAAGTGAGCTTGGCGCCTGTCATTTTAATCCACTTATAGAAAAGCACGTGTACGCAAGTATGAAAAGTTTGCGGAAACTTTCAGCTGACAACTCATAATGCCATAATAGCGCTTTCTTGAGAGCGTCGTAGTCATCTACTTCAGTGGGTGCCATATTATGGTAGACATCCTTGGCAGCTCCTTGTAAAAATGCAGAAATATTAATGGCCCACTGGTCATTGGTTATGTGATGGATTTAAGCTAACTTTTCAAACTGCATTAAAAAGTGATCGATGATTTCGTCCTTGTTGTTAAACATCAGCATTGTTATCTGGACGATACATCTATCCTCTGTCCTTTTACTTGAGGGTCCTGAATGTTCGTTCAGTTCTTCGCCCCTCCTAGATTCCACTTCAATCCTTAATCTGTCTATGGTTAACGCATGTTCTCTCTCTCTGGCTCTTTCTTCGGCTTGCAATCTGGCTAACTCAATTTCTCTTTCCCTTTCCCGTTCTTTTTCCTCTTCTTGTCTCATTCTTTCTTTTTCCTCAGCTTGTCTCCTTCTTTCTTTTTCTATCGCCTGCTGTTCTCTGTGTTCCCTGAGACTCCGCTCTACAAATTCCGCTAATTGGGTCCCTTCATAACCTAGTTCATCTCTACCTATAGACTTATATTCTCTGACTAACTGCCTATCAGTTTCCATTCTAGTCCACTCAACTGTATCACCAACCAACTTACCTAGATTAGTACTCACTGCCCTTTTACTGCCTTACAGTAAACAGCTTCCTTAAGAATACTTACCCATATTCTATTCTAGTAAAGTCTTAACCTAAAAGACTTACTTAAAATCACTCAAAAGTAACCTAACAGCTTTTGGCAGTAGAAAACTCTGGGTTTTTTCCCCAGATTCAGCTTGCTCGCACCATATGTGCAATTACTCCCCTGAGACTTCATTAATTATCTCTTCTCGCAAGAGTAACTACAGGCAATACTTCTTCTGAATTAGCTTGAATTCAGACAACGACCACACTATTAAACAGTTCAGGTACAGAATCTTAATTTCTTACAATGTCATACAAACATTCAAGAAAATATCACAATGGCATGCACAAATTACAGAATGCATAGATATTGACTCGATTCACACTCGTAATTCCTTGCTTAAATAATAAACGAATTTATCACTGCTATGGTACCCTTATTTCTATTCAGTATCTGCTCAGATCTGTTATCCACTGTTCAAAATATCCCGGACGATAGCCTCCACTTTGTAATGTGGGGTTTTAAAAACAATAAAGCCTCTTTAATTGATTTGGCGATTGTTAACTAAGGGATGACCTCCCACGGTGTTATTGCCCAGTGTGGATGGATAGATGGAACGTTAACAGATAACTGAGCAAGGCTATTGAAAGAAATAAACAGCTACGAGCCCCCTTTACAAATAAATAAAAATAAATGTAATTAATTAATACATAACCAAAATTTCACTTTTCAGTCCAACAGATTTACATTGATGGAATTTAGTCGCAGTGTTCAATTTTCATCATGTTACGAGTGGTGAATTAGAGAGCACAATTTCCATGCTTGACAGCATCACCTGGCATCTCTCTCCTCTTGTCTGAATAATCGAGACAGCATGAATCAGAAGCATATCAAACACATTTGCATAAACCAAAAAACAAAAATAGAAAATGACATGGAAACTAAAATTGCGTTCCTTAATGCTGTTTTTTTTCCCACACAATTGTGTGTCAAATCTCTATAGCCTGTCGTTTTCTTTCAAGACAGCTATCTGGCCTTTCTTTTGTTAACGAGGGAAACACTGTTCTTATGTTCCCATGGAGTTGGACCTGTCTTCTCACAAGGCAAGAATCGAACTAAAGAAATTTGTCTAAAGCTGCTACCTATAAATTCTCAGTCTCCCAAAGTGTACGCCTTAATGTTTCCTGGCCAATCGGAAACAACTGTTCCTAAACCTTCCCCCAAAATAATCATGTCTTTCATCAGATTTTAACAGCCTAAAATATGCTGCAATTAGCTTTCCTTTGAAGATCAATTATTTGACATAAAGTCTCCTCCAACCGGTACGGTCAGTTATTCTAATGTACTCTCTGTCACTATACCGTTATGATGACTGGGTCAATTCCACTGAAGCTTAAACGTAGACTCTTTTATGTTTCAGAGATGAAATAAGAGAAATATCAGTGAACTTTCTCAAGACCTTTCTGGCTTGACTATGATAACTTAAATGCACAATTTATTCAACTTTAGGATTCAGTACTTCTTCAAAATTCGACACATTACACACATATTTTTGTGCCCACTTTCATTACTCCCACAACCACCACCACCATTAGCATCATTTTCTTCAGCTAACTGACTTGGTTATAACACGGTTTGGTATGTAACATGGTAATGTTTTTGGGACCCGAACCACCATGTTATAGCGAGGTGTCACTGTCCTTGCAATTTATTAGAAAATAGATCATATTCCTGTTAATTTCATACAGGTATGGCTTCATGTACTGTCATTCAAGTTTGCTTGGCTCGGTAAGCAACTACCTAATACTGACACAGGTTGTGTCAGAGATGAATTCCTACTTTTCTTTAGGCAACATACTCTGATCTCACACTCCAACATAAATGTTATAAATGTCTAAAATGGGGAGAAAATCAGACTTTTGAAGATTTGGCAGGACTAGTAAATTTTTTCATCAGCCAATCCTTCTGGCTACAAAGAAATTGATGCTAAATTCTAGGCCTGCATGGGAATAATATCACTGGCAGGCATAATACATGAAGTAACAGGAATATCCATGACTATGATCCAGAAATTTTGTAATGATTTTGTGAAAGTCTGAATTGAAAAGGTGACAGAAAATCACCATTGAGAAAAATGATCATGTTCTTCGTTGTCCGGTGCACAAGAATCGTAAACTCATATACAGACGTTCATCTGATCTTAAATTCATAAACAGACTTTTACTGATCTAACTGGAATTTGTTAATACAACACTAGCACATGTTTCTCAAAGCACTGTCAAGAAGAAATTAAGGTGTTTTGAGTTTAAAAGATGCACAGTTCATAAAAGCACCAAAATCTCTAAAAAGATAATCACCATTGGCATATTTCATGGTTGTGTGAGCCACAAAACTGAACTGTTGAGAGAAACTGATTCAGTATCATTTTCATTGATGAGATAATGGGTATGTTAGACCAGGATAATATGGCATTTGTGTGTGGCAAAAACATAAAGATGAATGGAAACTGGAATGCTTGGGAATGTACAGTAGTCATTCTCCCCATGAAAAAAATCTATCTCTGCTATATTTTGGGGTTGTATAACTTTTAATAGGATCAGCATAATGGCATCTGTTGAAGTATCACCAGTCCACAAAGGAAAATAAATAAATACGTTGGATTATTTGTTTGTTGTTGCTAAAAATATTCCACATGGGGTTGAGTGGAGTGGGATGGATTCTTCAAGAATGAAACAAACTACTGTTTTCCATTTTTTTCTGACTGAATCTGTTCATTTTCAGATGTGTTTTCATTCATCTTATTTATGATGATGAAAACATCTATAGGATGCAGATAGATGCAACATTTGACATGCTGATAATAAAAAATTATGATGGTGGCCAATGCAAAATGGCAAGCAATATTAAAACATTGAAGGAAAATTATTGGCCAAAAATGTTGATATCAATAATTTTTTTAAAAATTTATATTCAGTTTTACCGCACATTTGCCAGTAAGTTATTACATTTCTTTACAATAGTAAAGGAGTCACAATGGCTCAGTGGCTTGCTGCTGGACACACAAACAAAAGTGCTTGGGTTTGAATCATCCATTAGATCAATCTAGGTTGGTTGAAATGGTATGCCTTGGGGCAAGGCACTTTACTCCAGTTGCACTGGCACTATGTAACCTATCTTTGTTGCTGTACTGTAAAACACCAAACCAAATGAAATAAGGTACATAATAGAAAGCCCACTAATTATTTAAATAAGAAATGTTGCTAAAGAGAATACTGACTGAGAAAATTATTTCATTTCTTTTACAGAACCTTCCTGGGAAATAGTGTGGATTGACTTGTAATTGGAGATAATTGGATTAATACATATAAGCAGAATGATATTTCTTTGCCAGGGAGTGTTGCGGGGACCATCTCTTGTTTGGAAGGTCATTAAGATAAACAGAGTATTGCCACAGGACTTGATCAAACAGCACAGAGCACCTCAGTCATGTCTGCACACAAGACCGATAAACAGATTGCCTAACAACTGCAAACTTTCAAGTCCACGCTTTATTAAAAACATTTCATTTTCTCACAGTATAAGAAATTGGGTGTCTGTACGAACAACAATATTCAACATCAGAGGTGTCTCCACTGTTTCACGTAATAAACCACATTTTGAAAACCATTGGGTAAGGTTTGTAGGTATCAGACTTCTATCGGGAGGGAAAGGTACACAGGATGCTGCGACCTACAAAAGAAGAACTGCACTGACATACATCATGGCTGGTTGTATATTCATGGTGGGAGCTTCTTACGCCGGTGTGCCACTCTACAGAATGTTCTGTCAGGTCAGTATTGAGTGTGGCATGTTAATAAATATTCTTACATGATGTTGCCAGTTTTTATTGGTTCGCCTGGTTTTAAGGTCAAGTGCACTTGTGGTATGGCCCTGCATCTAGTTTTCTTACATCTGTATCCCAACATATGCTATCTACCACTTTGGCAGTCATATTTTTTATCTGTTTTGATCAAACTTGGAATGTAGACATACAAGTGAGAGCTTAATGAGGTGATAATTACTACTCAGGAAGCCATATTTCTGATTCCGTTTTCATCAGACTTCGAGTATATGCTTATATCTTCAAGATCTAGGTGAAGTTTGATGAAGAGCACAATCTGTGCATATTAATGAGGTGATCTTGCATCAGATTAGCTTATCTTGTTACCACTCTGAGCACCACATTTCAGATTTATTTTTGATTGGACTTGGAAAATGTTCTTATATCATCAAGACCTCATCCAAGTTCAATAATTAATGAGATCTATGAATGTTAATAAGGTGATACTGCATTACCACTCTAGGGGCCATATTTTGATCAAATTTTGATCAAACTTTGAAATGGATGCTTTATATCATCATGATCTTGGACAAGATCAGTGAAGATCGAGGTCTATGCATCAGAGTGGTTGAGTTTGCTACCACTCTGGGGGTCATATTACGGATCCTGTGCTACCACTCTGGAAGCTGTATTACAGATCCTGTGTTACCACTCTGGGGGTGATATTTCAGATCCTGTGTTACATGTACCACTCTGGGGTTGATATTATAGATCCTGTGTTACCACTCTGGGGAATGCATTACAGATCCTGTTTTGATCAAACTTAGAATAGAGGCTTATAGCAGCAGTATCTTGAACAAGTTTGAAAATGAGTAAAATTCATACATATTAGTGAGGTCAGAATGCATCTGATTAGCTGAGCTTATTGCCACTCTAATGACTATTTCTGAATCTTTTTATTTTGATCAAACTTAGTAAATAGGCTGTATTATAAATTTCTTGGAGAGGTACAATTATGAGCAAGATCCTCACATATTAATAAGAGGAGTCTTGCATCTGATTGACTGAGCATGTCAACAGTCGAGTGGCTTTATTTCTGACCTGATTTTGGTCAAATTTGGTAAATTGGTTATATCATCAAGATTTTGTATATTACAATTATGAGCAGGAACTGTGTATATTAAAGAGGTGATCTTGTGTCTGACTGGCTGAGTTACTTACTAGTCAAGAGAAAATTTTCTGTCCTGATTTTCATCAGACCTTATAAAAAGGCCAGCAACATCAAGATGTTTGATGAGTTTATGAGTGAGACCTATGAATATTAATGAGGTGATCTTGCATCTGACTGGCTGAGTCTATCACGCTAGAGACCATATTTTAGATAGGATTTTGGTCAGACTTTGTAAATAAACTTCTATCATCAAGATCTCAGATGAGTGTGTATATATATATATATATATATATATATATATATATATATATATATATATATATATATATAGATTGAGAGGTAATCTTGTATCTGAGTGGCTGCACTTTTTAGCACTGGAAACAAAATTTTGATCACAGATTTATTTTTCTCAGTTTCATAACAAAATGATTATACTATCATGGTCATAGGTTCTCTAATAAGTGAGATCTGCACTTATTGATGAAGTGATTTCCATTTGATCGTCTAAGTTGTTACCTCTTTAGAGATTGTATTTCTCATTCAGTTTCAGTAAAATTTGGTAAATAGGTTTATAACATCATGAACTTGGACAAGTTCAATTATGACTGAGGTCTATATATATTGATTATGTCTTTATCTTTAGAAAGAATTCTTATCAGACAATAGTAAAATAGGTCAAATTGATATAATGTTATGGTTGATCTATACTTTACACACGGTTATGTTTCTACACTACTACATAAGCCTGCTTAGTCAAATGGACAACAGCTAAGTTAAGTAAGCCAGCTGAGCTCTATCAGACCCACTTAGGCCTCATGTTGGTTTGACTGCTGGAATTTTTCATGTTGGTTTCAGTCAAACTTAAGATTTGAACAGGTCAGTTGCAATCAAGTTTTTGTCACAGTTTCTGTACTATTCTGTTTTGTACATCTGGGTATAGTATACACATCACTAATTTCAGTAAATCCATGCTTCTGCGGTGGATATTAATTCATCAAAACTGTATTAGACTAGATATAGTGGCCATGACTATGTCCACATTGTGGGTCCTAGTCAATAAATTCAGTTTTATTACCCATACTGGAAAATCACAGCAATATGCATGTAATTATGTAATGGTGGATGTCCACTGCATCTCGTAGAACTTACCTTCTGGTTGAGCTACAGTATACAGTGCAGAATGCTATTTTAATATGTAAAGACTCACCAGCTAAAATAAATTAACATTCTACTTTGTAACCAAAGAAAAAAAAAGAACCCACATAAGTATCAGCAGGTTGATAAGAAAAGGAGGATGACATTGAAACAACATGTTGCATGATTGCATGGACTCTTCATTTAATAAGACAAGGAATCCAAGAAATGTATTCCACCAGCCACATTACAGCTATTTTGCTTAGAATGGTCCCATACAATAAAGTACACAAACCAATACCCAAGATAGGAACAGACTGTTCAGACTGTTTAATTTTCTAAGTGGTTCCTGGGATGTTTTTTTTTATTTCTTACCTCCAGATGGCTTGAAAAAATATTCTTGCTCTGATTGAAGGTAAAAAAGGAAATATACATCATCACCATCATTATCTACTGAAATTAAACTTAAATGCCTATTACCATGAAAATTTGTTAAATATGTTTTACTAATACATATAAATGATTTCTACTTTATAGATCAGTCTAAATTTAGTTTAAAAAGCAGGATAATATCTTCTTACTTCTTGTGCTGTATTAAGCTAAACATATTATGTCCAGCTATAATGCCTTGTGTATCATCCAAAATTACCTAGCCTTGTCTTAGTATCTCAGCAAGGCAATCAAATCTAATCTAACATCAAAGTCTTCTTCACAATTTTGCATGAACAGAAAGTTACAATGCTGTTGGGTTATCATCAGAAGACTGCTCATATCCAGTTGGTCTTAATTGAGAATGGTGCTGATCTGATATCCAGTATGACCACCATGGCAGCCTTCTTGAAAAAAATTGTAATTGTTACTCCTCCTGAATGGAAAGTCATATTTTGAAAATATTGTCGTCTCTACTTATGTCCAAATGGAAGGCTATATTGACATGGGGTTTGCACCAGTAGACTTCTTACGATACCAAGTTGGTCCTAAATGAAAAGTGCCAGTAATACTTTCAATATGGCTGCAGTGACAACTGTCCTAAAAATCTTTGTGTCACTGTCCAATGAATGGATGAAAATTCTAACATGGGGTTTTCAGCAAAAGGCTTCTAATGATGTCTATTTTGGCCTAAATGAAATTAGTGCCAATCTGACATCCAGTATGGCCACCACAGCAGATATTTGGATGGTTTGAACACTCAGCAGTTAAAAGGTAGAAATGGTCATATCTTGTATTCCTGGGAATTCTTTTTGCACAGCAGAGCATCAGTCCCTTTGAGGGACTTTTGTTATACTTGCATTGATTTCTGTTAATATGTGGCTTCATGTTTTGGAATGGTTTTACAACAGGTGCCCCAGGGTGAACTTCTTTATCTGCTCTTAACAGGACATGGGGGAGGTTTTGGCTTTAGAAGTTGAAAATCCAAGTTATTTCCTATTTATTGTGAACCTTGTGTATTAATTCTAGAGTCATCACAAATATTGTTAGTGTGCTCATTTTCGTTATTGTAGCAATATTGACTCATTTGACTTTCAATCTATTACATTTTGAAGCTTTTAGTTATTTATGGTAATTGTGACTAAGTAGAACATAGGGCCAAATTTTAAATTCATGTAAGAAGAAATAAGTTAATTTTTTTTGTTGAAAATTCAAAGCTTAGCATTAACTTGTGACCATTGTTGACTCAGGGCTGTTGTAACAGGCATAGTGACTGATTTTGAAGTAAGAATGTCAATCCTTAGCTGGTGCCTGGTGATATATTCCTGATGAAATTGACAAAAACAAGTAATGTTTTTCATGAAAATCATTTTTTGGTTAATCATGTTAGTGACCTGAAGGGTCATTTTTAGAGTATAGCTATTAAACAAGTGTACACAATTTCATGTATTTAAAAAATTTGTCATACTTTCTAATGAACAATGCTATTTTATACTGAGTTTATGGATAAAGCACAGAAGAACTTTTTGTAGAATAGCTTTATCTTTTTTATTATTGTAACAATGACATATTATTTTTACTGATTTGACTTTTGGGCAGAATTATGACATACACTGTAAGTATGTTCCATATTTTTGATCATACACATGTGGTATAAAATGTAGGTCTTCATTTGCAGTCATATGTCTTTTCTCTTTTTCTGTGTACTTCTTGCAATAATTTGTTCAGAGTGGGTCGTCTTGGATATAGTATGAAAGTAAAGGGAAATTTATGACAAAAATTTATAACCAGTAAAACTGACACTTGTATGAAATATCATTTATTAGAAACAACATCAAAGTTGCCACTTGATAACAAACAATGGAAATTCTTGCATGTGTATATAAACTGTAAAGGGTAGTTGATCAACAGGGATATACCTTGTAACTTGGTAATTCACCTGATGTATGCTCTCTCATGGCATAGGTGGGTGGGATATAAAAGAAATGTAAAACATGGTATTTGTTCTACATTATGCATTATACATTTATATGTGCATACAATAAGCTAGGCAATGACCTAGTACCACAAGAAATGTGACTAGGGTTAATGGACTTCAACAGGTAATGGACACAGAATCCCTTGCGCCCCAGTGTTCTTGTCCAGGGTATTGAGTGGGCAAAATATCTTTTTATAAATTTTTACTTTATCATTTATTAATAGTAATCAAAACATTTGTTTGAATGCTTACAATATAATCTGAACTCTGTCATCATCTTTTGATTACAAAATCATTTGTGATGTTCTAGTAAATATTTGAACCTGCATGTAGAAAACTGTCTGATGCCAATATATAAACCAAAGTAACCGTTTATTGGAATCTTCATTAGGGCCTAGGTCATGGCAGTATAATGAGGTGATTTATTTATCTTTTTTATGCTTGGCACATAGAAGACATTACAATCATGCAGGATGCCAGTTCTTCATATTTTTTTCAGTGCTTTAATTTACACTTGATAATTTTATATCAACTTCTTTCAAGTGAACTTTACGGAATACTGTCATATATGAATATACTTCACATGATATTATGATACATGTTAGAGATTTTAGTTTCATATTTGTAGTTGTATCATTATTTAATAATTACACCTGATGGTAAATAAACATGGATTTTATTCCAGGCGATAGGTTTGGGTGGGCAGGCTGGCCTTGAGACAAAAGGGCACAATACATCTAAGATTGAGACTATGCAGAAAGTAGAGGACAGGGTGATAAAAGTCAGGTTCAATGCTGATGTGTCAGCCAGCATGCGCTGGAACTTCAAACCACAGCAATATGAAATTCAGGTAACGTCATCATGTCAAAAAATATAAAGTTAAATGTCTTGGTCTTGTTATGATTACTCTTCAGTGCCTCAGCCAGGAATTTTGAGTTCACCTCACTTCTACCTCTTCACCACTCCCCATGTATTCTCTGTGTTTGTGTGTGTGTGTGATTTGGATTTTTAACGTAGCTTTAAAACAAATTCAGTCATATCGCCACAATGTCTGCAGTGTGGCAGTTTATAGTGATGTCTAGCACTGGGGCATCATGCCACAGACATGTAGCATTATGTCCAACCGAGTCACATTATCCTGATACCAGGCCAACCAGTCCTAACACTAACCTCTTAATGCTGAGCGCCAAATGAGGCAGCTGTTAGTACCATTTTTATAAGTCTTTAGTACGACTCAGCCAGGGATTGAACCCACTGCCTCCCGCATCCTAGGCAGATGCTCAAACCACTAGGCCATCGGAGCAGTCCTCCATGCATTCTAATGGCTGTACCACAGCTTCATGTGGAGAACAGTTTTGCACATCGTGCTTTCCTGTGGATTCATATCAGCTGATCTTGTCAGATTTGAGCTGATATCAATCAGATTGTGTGCTTCAATGTTTATAACCTCAGCCAACATGTGCAGAAAAGTTTCACTGAGAGAGAGAGAGAGGAGGGGGACAGTGTGGTACTGAATTATCTACGTCATTGTCCATGTAAATTAGCTCAGTTTTTATATTTCCAAATCAAATTTTAGATGACGTGAACATAATGCAAATGAAGTTTGAATTTTATTGATACTATATATTGTACAAAGCATCTAAATTTCAGAAATTTTTTAATCCTATTTGAATCTACACATGCATTCATGCACTTGTTTCTGTTGAAGCTCATGCAGTTACAAAAAAAGGATCTCTTTGTACTGCTTGTGAAATATACAGACAGTAATGACATCAAGTTAAGTTCATTATCAGATTAATTTTCAAGATGCTAGAAAGAAAAGATGCTGTTTTAAAATTGACCTGACAAAAGTTTCACACATTCACTGTTTCGGCACATTGAAATCTCAGCTCTTTGATTTTAGTTCAGTTCTAGTATTTCTTATTATCTATCTAGATTGTGGTGTTTCTTACTATTGGCAAATAGTTAACACAAAATGTTATCATAGGTCATTTCACGTATCAAAGCTGAATCCTCATGTATGGACTGGTTACATAAAACACAGCAATCGCTCTACTCATGTATGGACTGGTTACATAAAGTACAGGAATCACTCTACTCACATATGGACTGGTTACATGAAGTACAGCAATCGCTCTACTCGTGTTTGGACTGGTTACATAAAGTACAGCAATCACACTAGTCATGTATGGACTTTTTACATAAAGTACAGCAATCGCTCTACTCAGAATAAAATTATCACATTTTAAATTCAGAGTTCTTGTCATTTACATATTTTCCAAATATAATAAATAAATAAAATGGGATAAATTTGGTCAGATTAGTTGACACACATCGGTAGTTAGATAGCTAACAAAGTAATATATGGAGAAGTTTAAATTTCAAAAGTGCAGAGTACTCCTTGAAAATGTTTAAAAGTCCTTGAACAGTCTTCCAAAGAACCTTTTGAGCTGTACAAACTATGATATCATGAGCTAGTAATTTTCTTATCAGTGTAAGTTTAAGTGAAAATGCAATGCAGGAAACCAGGTTAAAATTAAACATGAATTTCATTATTGTAAATTCACCATGATTGGGGAAAGATGCAAGAATAACAAGTACAAATGAATTGTGAAAGAAAAAGATGAAAGAATAAGTGTGTGCAGTCAGAAAGAGAGAGAGAGAGAGAGAGAGAGAGAGAGATATTGTCACAGAAACATTGGATGAAGCTAAATAATACAGTCCTGGATATCAGAAAGGACATTTATTTTATTTGCCAAATTTAACAACTACATACATTATTGACATTCATTTGGTTTGTTATGGCATAGCGTAACATAAATTCAAAGTTGTTGCTGAGGATGCTTAAGATGGTTGGCCCAGGTTAAGATCTATCTCTATTCCAAAACACTTAAATTTTAGACTAAAGTGCAGAACTACAAGCTAGTCATCATAACTGATCATTGTAGGGTTACTTCATGTTTGTTGAATAAACACAGTCTCAACAATGTTATGAGGCTGCAATGTGCAATTATTCTACAGACAATTTTAGACAGATATTAATCTTTGAATCTTGACAGTTTTCCCCATGTCTACTAATACTGTAGTGATAAATTACAGTATGTGTCCTTTACTTTCAAAGAACACATTGCATCCATTTGACAGTGCTATACTAATTTAGTGACTATGATAGTATAGTAATAAATTATTGTGTGTGTCCATCACGTTATATTCAGACTCTCTCTTAAACCATTATGATAAATTGCAGTATTTGTCCTTCTTTATTTATGATGAGCACATTACTGGTATATCCATTTGAAAGTGCTATACTGTGTGTGTGCTTTTGAATTGTTAACATGGCTTTAACAATTTTTCAGTCATATCGCTATGATATATGCCGTGGCAGTTTATAGTGAGGTCTTACGCTGGGGCATCATACAGCAGACATGTAGCATGATGTCCCATCCAGTCACATTATCCTGACACCAGGCTGACCAGTCCTAACACTAACCTCTTAATGCTGAGTGCCAATCAAGGCAGCTGCTAGTACCATTTTTATACGTCTTTGGTATGACTCAGCCAGGTTTTGAACCTGTGACCTCCTGCATCCAACACGGATGCTCTAACCACTTAGGCTTTACTAATTGAGTGATTATGATATTGTAGTAATAAATCATGGTACATGTCCTTGTAATAAATCATGGTACATGTCCTTCTTTACATCTATAAGAAAACACTATGTTCATATATAATACTTAATACTCACTAAAACTTCACGCAATCCAGTGAAATCAGGAAACATCAGAGAAACATAACTAATTAAAGCTCAAGAAAATTCAGTGTCAGAGTTTGCAATTTTTGTCAAGCACACATTCTTTTGAATATTAGTCTCTATTGATCTATGAATATATCCAACATAATAAATGGATCATGAAGCACTGTATGGTATACTGTTCCATACTGAAGGAAAGAGTATCTGTTAATGTGAATGCAATTACTGTGTCTGATTCAAATATTAATTGTTTTATAAAGGAATTAAAATGCTTTCACTGCATTTTTAATTTTGTTGATCTCAAGTATTATTCACTATTTCACTGAGGAAATTGAACATGAGAGTACAATTTTACTACTGAACATTTCATACATATAGCTATTTGCCAAATAAACAACAGACGTATAGCAAATTGCCAAATAAGCAATCAGTACCACTTTCTGGAAGCCCATATTATTCACATTCTGTCCTTGTGGATATGTGAGAAAGCATGCCAGTAGCTTCTCGTGGGTCGGTGGTTCTTTCCGGGGATTTCCCGGTTTCTTCCTCCACCATTAATACTGGCGGCCATGTATAGCCTATCGTGTGCTGAAAAATGGCGTTAAGCCCCACAGCAACAACAACAACATTCTGTCCTTGGTGGCACTTTGTGTGACGATACTCCAATTTGCATGAATTTCCTTTGGGATATGCATCTTCAAGTCGATCAAGACCTTATTTGACAGTACATCACCAAAATATAATCTGGGAAGTGCATGCATCTGACAAAGATATTTATATGATGCCATTTTTCCTTCAACAAGATAGCAGCTATTCCACAAAGTGTGCTTGAAAACATCAAGGAGCAGTAGCATCTTTTTAGGTTTCCCACATATTTGTTCAGTGTCTCAGTTAAGGTTTCCCTCATTTTGATCATTATCTCAATTCAGTTTTTCCACATTTTGATCAGTGTCTCAGTTCAGGTTTCCTAAATTTTTTCCATTGTCTCAGTTCAGGTTTACCAGATTTTGACCAGTGTCTCAGTTCAGGTTTCACTTTCTGATCAGTGTCTTTGTTCAGGTTTCTTACATTTTGACTAGTGTCTCAGTTCATGGTTCCCACTTCAGGTTTCCCACATTTTGATCAGTGTCTCTGTTCAGGTTTCTTACATTTTGATCAGTCTTGGTTCAGGTTTCCCACATTTTGACTAGTGTCTCAGCAGCATTTTGACAGCTGAAAGAGTGAAAGATTTATTCAGCAGAACTGTTGATATATGGAAAAAAATGGGCTTGGCTTGCTCTCTAAATTCAAGCTACTCAACCTAATTACAGCAGAAATCATTAAATCTATTTGCTCGAAAATGCATGGAAGTGAATGTCAACATTACCTTTTACAGAGATATATATGGCATCGCTCAAAATTCTGCATGGTTTTTTTTCTTCAGTAATGACATATCCACAAAATTAAGTACCTAAAATATGCATTTTTTACCTAAACCTTAGAATCTGATACCAATGAAATTAAAGTACTTATCCCTCTGCCATTGCACTTAAACATGGAGCAAGCTTAGAAGGGATTCAGTATCTCACTACAATTGGTTGAGAAACCAAACTTTGCATGAGCTTTACTGTAATTCCCATATTGCTGTTGATACTGGCCTTAGCATCAATACATATAAAGGTATATACTCTGAAATCCCACTAAAAACATCAGCACTTAAAAAAAATGATAATTGTTTATCTAATTTGTTATTGAAATTCCATTGGTATGGGTATTTGTGTTTATGAGTAAATGTGCTCCTCCTAGTGAGGGTATTTGTGTTCATGAGTAAATGTGCTCCTCCTAGTGAGGGTATTTGTGTTTATGAGTAAATGTGCTCCTCCTAGTGAGGGTATTTGTGTTTATGAGTAAATGTGCTCCTCCTAGTGAGGGTATTTGTGTTTATGAGTAAATGTGCTGGATCTGGTGAGGAGTAAATGTGCTCCTCCAGGTGAAGAGTAAATGTGCTCCTAGTGAGGGGATTTGTGTTTATGAGTAAATGCCTTGTTAAATAAGTATAAGCAACATAATTATACTAAATATATTCAGATATTTACAGTAATTTCAAAATTACTTTAGACATTTATCAGGTAATTTCTTTCACAACAGGTGATTCCTGGTGAGACAGCACTGGCATTTTATACAGCCACAAATCCAACAGACAAGCCTGTAGTGGGCATATCAACTTACAATATCCTACCCTTTGAAGCAGGGCAGTACTTCAACAAAATTCAGGTAAGAACGTAGCAGATTTTAAATAAAATCTGTTATGATAAGGAACTGGATTATGCATTATTCGAGAGTTTTCTTTTTCACAAAATTTTCAGTTTGTGATTCCAATTATTGAGGCTTCATCGGGTAACTTCTTCAGTCTGGTGAAACAATCAAAAATAGCTAATGAAGGACAATAGGACAAGAATATTGCCATCCACCCTTCTTAAACGCCATGCAGTGATTTTATCCTGCAAAAAAAAGATACAGTATAGGTGACGGAGGTATTCTGGATTAATTTGATCTGAATCTAAAACTAGCTGCATGTGTGTATACAGTGGTCCCCTTCTTACAAGGCCACCCCTTCCGAGCAGAAAGTGTCCTTATAAGAGGGGTGGCCTTTCTGGAAAGGATCACACATATGTGAATAACTTCATATAATGTATGAAAGGTGTAATTAATTTTTAAATATTTAATATTTTCATTTAAAACTCACAGGAATATTATCAGGTTATGCTCTTAATCATTATTTGCAAAACCACCCTGTCAGTAAAATCTGGGAATAAACATCTGTCTGTAACTATCCCTGTATGTCCGTTGATTCCACTTTTCTTTTCACTGCAGTGGAATGTGTATTGACAATGTTTATTTTAATTTTTCTGACATCAAACTTCTCAGTAGTGCTCAAAGGACTCTTCCTCTGTTTGTTTGCTTTCACTTTTCATTCTAAATTTAAAATGTCTGCACTTTTTGCAACAACTTTCTCCTTCATTTGGTGATTTGTAGTTATTACATGAACTGCTCAGTGTTTACAAAATAAGTGAGGTTGTCATATTTTAGGCTGGTACTCCGTTAAGTACATTTTGTAATCTCTAAGAGAGAAGCCACGACAGCTAACATACCATTCTACTATGTGGTGATTGTATGTGACACTGACTTGTGTTGAACAATAGTTTCTCAACAGTAAGCTTTTGTCATCATGATAATTATCGGTGGTGAAATAGCCAGTAATTATGAAAATGACAAAACCTGACATCTAATGAAAACACAACAGTAGGGAATATCAGATTACTTACTTCTTTGTATGGATTTAAGTTACTTTATTGGCATACTGGAATAAATGTCAATGTGTTGTGTATCCCTACAATGTAAGAATTCCTCTGTGATATTTAAGTTGTTTGGATTGCACCCAAACAAAATAAATATTTATATTAAAGAACTACTTGCTGAGCTGAGAAATCAACAAACATGAATGAGATTTCTATCTGCAAACAAACTTTATGTGGCTGCTCATTAGGGCTCAGTTTGAGATTATTTGCACTAAATATGCTGGCTGTGTTAGAGGGGCAGCCATCTATGATGGTTAATTTTCAACAAAAACTCGTTAGTGGCATTGGATTCTGGCTGTATGAGAAAGGGGGCTACTGATCAGGTGGCTGTTCAGGAGGGGGACTGTTGTATTAAAAAAACTTCACAATATCGTCATTTGCACAATGCGATCCAAAAGCTGTTTTAATGATTTCTCAATCATATGTAAAATGAAATATAAAGTTGGCTTGCCATGACTTTGAACAGCTACAGTACAATTAACAGTTAGACAGTCTGATCTGTAGAAATCTTTAGATTTTAGGAGCCTTACAATAGCTAAATTCAATTACAGACATTTGGATACAGTTGGAAAACATAATTTCTTTTAGAATTAAGTGTATCAAATCTTGTATAATGCATTCATCTCATATCCATCACGTGGCTAACCATCCAGCATCTGTTTAACAATCTAGTGATGCAGGTGTTCATACTGTCCAACCATACACTTAGTCACCTACAGAACATGTTACTTTGTTTTTATTATGAGTACAGGTGTGATTATTAGAAAAAGTTAAAGCTTCTGATTTCTTGCAATCAACAGAGACTCTATCCTAGCAAGAGATTTTGAAAATGTGCTATATGATTTTTATAGAGTGCCTGCCCAATTCCATAACAACATTCTTAGACAGTGTTGGAATAATTTGTGAGGGTGATAAGCTTAAACGATTGCAAGACTTTTCTATAAATGGAGATAAAAGTTGTATGCTATTTAAACAAATATAAATAAACTGAGAGAGAGTGATAAAAATGAAAAAGGGGTTTTAGTACATTCTGGTGTAATTTCATCCAAATTCATGTCAGAAAATCTGACACAGTTATGATGAAGAAATCACTGGTGGTTGATGCAAGCTACATGTTGATAAAAAAATATATAAAAAAAGCCTGAAGGAAAAAATCATCCCAAGTGACAAGAGTTCTTCAGATTATTCCTTTCATCCACTCTAACATTGGACTCTGTCATACTATAAAAAGAGACAAGGTACACCACTCCCTCAATAACTCGAGCACAACGGGGTCCACAAACATAGACCGCGCTATAAGCGAGTTACTGAGGGACCTCCAAAAATTTTTAAAAATCACTTGGACATCGAGAAAACAGCGGGGGTGGGTGTCAGGGTTAGGGAACTTCGCTGTTTAATGACTGAATCCTCATTTTACATTCATGTCGATAATAATTTTTAATAACGCACTTTTTCTAATGAAGTTGTTCGTTATTCTGTTTAAATAACATTTATTTTTCAAAATGTCCAACATGTGAAAGATCATTCCAACTGGTTTCAACAACCATTACATTTACACTAAAACATGTGTGTATTACATCACTGCTTTTTGTTTTCTTGGTGAGTCTGGTTCCCGAGTGGTATGGCATTGTATCCTACCAAATTGGGAGTGAAAAGAGCAGGGAACTAGACTAACTGTTGATACACCACCAAACAAGATTCCTTTTGTTCAAAAAGCAAGCGAAATTTTCGTGAGACAATCGTCTACGTCAAATCTCAATTTTTGTGTTGTTCAATTAGTACAGTATTGATATCATGATTTCATTGGAGGTAATAATGAAACTTTTTATCATTCTTGAGGATATCTCAAAGTACCAGTTCAAGAATTCTCTGAAACTCGCTTGCCCACAATGGTCCGTATCTGTGAAACCAAGTTCTTTATTTTAAGAAGTATAGTATTCTTTTCGCTTGGTTGTCGTGCTATCTTTGATCATAGTTACCAATGAGTCGGTTAATTTAAGGTAGTTTATGTTACATACACAATAACATTTATAACAGTGTTCAAGTGATCAACTGAAGTGAGTTCACCCGACATACGACCGGGGCAGCTAGATTTTAAGTTTGTAGGATTTTCGTGCCTTTTAACTTTTCTTTTATTTCACCTCCATTATTTGATTCAAAAGACATAATTAACATGATAATACAAAGGAGGCCAGCTTTTAATTCAGTGCAACAATGCAACAAATACTTCTGCAAGTCAGTTATCTAAACACAGTGGGCACCTAAATAGGTTCTCAGAGAAATGCTTGTGGACATAGCTGTTACGGTAGATTGACACATTTTACGTTTAATTACAAGAGGACACATTGCATTTATGATGATTACACTTAAAAGGAACTAGAAGATAGAACTAGAACACAAATTTCAATTGATAAAAAAATTATTTAATTTGTATTTATTTATTAAAGTACTGCCTCCACTCGGCATAAGCGACATTTTCATTGATCAAAATTTCTTTACATAGCGTTAATTGCGGTGTGCTTGGAATGTCACTTGGAAAGAAAATGTAAAAAAATTGTATGACTTATTTTTAAATTTGGTATTTCATAATGTTGATTGAAATTTCCAGGTCCTATCTACCGTTTTCGACGATAAAATGAGCCATATATCAAAGTTTTTGTAGCTAATTTTGATTGCAATTTCCATAAAGTTCATAAAATAGGGATTGATTTTTGGGGTAATTTCTGGTTTTAAAAAATGGGATCCACACCTGACCCCGCATTATAAGCGGGTTCGCGAGTTATCAGGGCACAAGTTATCAAGGGAGTGGTGCTTCCAAATGCTCTCTTCCTCACCCATCCCTCGATCTCAAGCTTCTATTCCTGTCCAAGAAGGCATTTGGTCATAATCTTTGGTTAATTTTACTCCTGATATATTTTTTCTGCTGATCCAGCTATTGTTGACATTTCTGCATTGCACCAAATTGAAGTTATGTGCCTCAAAATGAAAGTATTGCATAAATTTTGCCTGCACAACAAAGTTATGCTCACATACAATTTGCCAGTACATATAGAGATATGTGAAAGTTTTGATATAATATAAAAATGGTTGCAATACATACCACTTGATTTAGAAAAGATAGAGAAAATAATGAGTCTACTAAATTTAGTTTATTTGATTGCTGAAAGATGTATGTAATAACTTGCAAGCCCATGAGTTTTATGTGCCACAAAACGATCTTCACTTGGGATGTAACAAATTTTGTACTGATAGATTTAAAATTGAGTGGATGTTTGCAAACATGTCTGTAATTCTTAAATGGTTTGAATGAACGGTAAGTTGAAACTTACCTTTGCATCTACCACTGTTCTCAGATTAATGAAGGAAGGTGACTTAGAGTTGTATATCCGTACTTACTAACAAATTGTAGGTCAGCATAACTTTTTAGGTGCCGGCAAAATTCACGCAGTTGTTTTTGCTTTGGGGCCTATAACTTCAATTCGGTGCAGTGTAGAAAAGTCATTGATGGCTTGATGAATAGAGGAGTAACATGAACCACAGATTATGGCTGAGTGCCTTCTTGGACATGAATAGCAGCATGAGATCAAGAGTCAGGTGTGGAAGGGAGTGCTTGGAAGTTATTTCCCTTGTCTCTTATATAGCATGATAGACATATTTTGGTGTCAGTACGGACCATACAAGTAATCTGATTAACTTTTGTAATTTGGTATGATTTGGGTTTTTCCTTCAGGCTATTGTTTTTTTTAAAATATTGCTTGCTTCAGCCACTGGTATATGAAATATGACAAATATAAGTAATTCACTCAGCATTCACCTGTTGACAGGCATTCTAATTTTCCCCTGGCAAATTTCATTTATAAAAATCCTGTATGTAATTGTTGACTGCTTTAAGCAGTTACTGGTACGTATCTACAGTGGCTGGTCAGTCTGTACAAACTAATTGTTTACTTCATAAGACAGGCATCATTGAGATAAAGGAATATCATTTGAATCATCATGCAAACATTTATTATCTTACATGTATTCACTGTATACATTGATTGTATAAAACTCAGAGGTGTCCATGCATGAAAGCTAGCCAGTTTTTATCATTAGGGCAGAGTGTCAAAGCAGTTTGTTTGCTGGATGATGAGAAAAGTAACTGTATTATTGCAGCATAAATGGAATTTGCTTTTTGTGTCAATGTGACTGGTATAGTTTGATATCTTCATCTTTTTGCCTGTAAAGTAAAGCTTGTCTTTCAAAAGAAATATGAGTTACATCCCTTTTCATTAGGGTCAGGGTTCATTCAGTGTTTAAAATTTGTATGCAAAGGTAGGCGAAGCTTCAGTTCATGGATCACAAACAATAGCTGTATATGGTTTCAGTTCATTTCCTATTCATCATAGGCTTCTTAGTTACACTGACTGTGTTTTGATCTTGGCAAGTTGAGCGATTGGCTAATGTAAAATATCTTTTTTGTTAGGTGTGAACAGCTGTTTTCAAGCCTAGTTAGTACAAGTTGGCCAAAGAAAGATTCAGAAATTGCTTCTTTTTCATCATGTACAGTGATGATTTAATTTATATAATGGATTCAAGTGAGAAGACTACAGTAATCTTGTGTCAAACATAAATTTTGAGAAAACAATATACATGCTTGTTTTATAATTTTGATGTATAGTACACATAACCAATCTTGATTATGTAATAATAATAATAATAATAATAATAATAATAATAATTTGGATCATGATATTTGATGCATGTTATGTGTTCAGAGGTCGACTTAAAAATGCCAGCCTGAGTTCCCATTTTGTGTTCAGAGGTCACTTATGTATAATGGCCAGTTTTTCTTTTTCCCATGGGTGGCTACAATTGATAGGTTGACTGTATATATGCTCATATGTAACTCAGTGTTAATTCAGTTACCAACAACACTAAATAGACTGAGCAGTACAATTCCAGAGACATCCATATGCAAAATGCATACATGTTTACATGTGTATGCATTATAAGCCTGTACCTATGAACTAATTTATAAATTATTTAAGGTTATTCTATGCATGATGTCTGAATACAGTAATTGTTGTAAATCAAACTGATTTGTGTTCTGTGTAGCTCATATATCCACTGATCAATAATAGTCAACCCATTTCATAATTATTGTGTGAAAATGTACAGGTACATTTTTTTCAGATATCGAGGTCTACTTATTTTGAAGGTGGTTATCTCCCTTATACAAAAGAGACTTTTGTTTGCAACAGTTACTTCCAGGATTCACCTCTCCTACTTTAACTCTGGATATTATATTGAAAATGTATGGAAACTACAAACTGATTATATAACTCCCTGCTGTTGGTTAATTAAGAGTCAAATCCAGTATTTTGCATCATTTTTATCATTTTAAGAGGAAAAAAAATCCCTAATGTGACAAGATTACATTCATGCAGGTGGAGAGTGCAGTTGAGTGTAATTTAGTTTACTGTGCCTCAACAGTGTTCATTCTAAAGCTGTACTTCATTTACCATTTGTAAGTTTCACTCAACTGCACTTTATGGGTGGATTCTACATGGTTTGTGTTGTACCCCTGTATTCCTACATGACTTACTGCAGGTAGTAACATCATAGGTTGCAAATCAATTAAGCCTTTTACTCAGCTGCACAGTGAAGCTGGGAGCATTATTCTACCTACAAATCTTGAAACTTTCACTGTGTAGTAGGGTGTGCTTAAGTGGAAAGTATACAAGCATGATGAGTGGAAAATGGTCCATACACTGTGCATGTATTGTTTCAGAACATTTTCATTACAAAACATTAATGCCATGAATGTTTATACAAATAAACTAAAATAAGACTAATTAAGCAAACATATATTGTTACTTAGTTAACTCATAAATGTAGTCATTGCTGTACGCAGATTAGCTGCTGTATTAACAAGACTTCTTGTGTCAAGCTAAAATCTAATTTGTAGGGAGATGTATTTTCTCATTTTGGACAGAATAGGGAGAAATGAGAGCTAAACAGGGAGAAGTTGGAGCATGGCAAGAAATGCAATATCTATCTATCTATATATATATATATATATATATATATATATATATATATATATTGAGAGAGAGATTATGTAATGTATTTTGGTCTTGTGACTTCAAAAAAGTACAGAAGAAATTATACATTGTAATTAAATTTAATTCACAAAAGTACCTAGATTACAGTATTTTAATTACAGAAACATACTAATACTTAATTAACTGCTATTTGAACAAGATATTTTTTTCCTTCAGTTTTTACAAGTAACAACCTCTTTAACATGTATACAATAGTACATGCACAGGTGTCCTCATGCCGTTACGTTCAGTTTATCCATTCAAACCACATGGGTTACTGATGTTATGGATTTAGTAGCCTGACCTATACAACTACCAGTTTAGGGAGTTAATTCAAAATTAAATTTGAATCTTTTGGTGACATTTTTAAAGTGGACAAAATAAATTGGTTGTTCTAGTGTCAGTTTGATTACTATGTATACCTGTTTGTAATTACATTGATGTAATCTACCTGTCCATGTCAGTATGTTCTTTTTAATGTGCTAATGTCAAGTCATGTGGCCAAATTTCATGTTGTAGATACCAAGGGCACATGAACCTTAATTTAGGGACCATTTTATAACATCAAAGCTTTGACCTTTAATTTTATTGTTAGTAATAAAACATAACTGTAACTATTTGTTATTGATGAACTGATGCATTAAAGTGCATATATGAATGAACTGGATCTTTCTTCCCAAATGAATCGGCACACAGCAAAAACCAAATATGGCGCCATGCATGCCATGTGTGTGCAGTGTATTTTTGGAAACCGATTTTCTTAACATGACCTCTCGCTTTCAAGCTTCAATGTAACAATTGATGGATAGGATTTCAAATTTATGCTTTTAATATTTGTCTGCATTTTTGTAATAATATCATCCTTTGGTTAGATGTTATTTGCTTTGCTGCTTTTTTTTTGTATATTGACAAAAATGAGTGATGTAAGAAAATAATCTAGACCTTCAAGTGCTTTTTCAATTCCTCAACATACTATTGATCCCTATATTTCAAATCTAAAAGATTGTTAGGCTAAATCTTCCATCACAATATTTAGTCTTTCATTTGTAGTATATTTTCCATAATTTATGTACCTTCTGTTACTCAGATTACGCCCATATATGTAACAGGGCAAAGTTGTATTCACTTTCCTAACAGAAGAATGAGATATTAAAATTTTTTTGCCAACTTAGTAGCCCATTTTGCCTGGTAGCATGACCCAGGACTCTGCATGTAAGTACCACCATTGTAATGGTACCGTCAGTATTTTGGTTATATTTTGATGTAGGTAGGCTTATTATCAAATATCTGTTCAAAAAATTTTATGTTTCAGTTTTAAATTTTTGTGTTCATTTCAGTGCTTCTGTTTTGAAGAACAAAGACTCAATCCACATGAGCAGGTAAGTCAGTATTTTTGTTTTAAATTGCCACCATTTTTTTTTACCTGATATGCAGATAACAAAAAGTTAGACATGGCGGAATCTGTTAGTAGCAGATGACTGGGTACTAATGATATTTGTTCATGAAAATTGAATTACATGAAGAAGGGATAAACAAACACACAAATTTCAGTTTCAAATGTTTGACATGACTCTTCTCAAGAGAGGCCATTGTCGGTTAAGAAGACCTTCCATCTTTGATTTAGGTGACTTACATATACTGCAGTGGGGGAAGATGAAGGGGATACTGTACTATAGTTTGACTAACATCAGTACTTTGTTATATCCAGGCTGAATCCAAGTTTGTTATATATAGAATCCACTGTATGATTACCATATGTACCACATATTGGTCAGATCCAAGTGTACACTGCATAGACCTGGATCAGCTGTTTCATAATACGTTAGCAGATCTTGATCTAGGAGTAATTCCTGGATCAAACAACATAGACAGATCTGCTGGTCATGACTGAATAGGCAGATTAGGGTCTGGGTTTGTGCAGGGGTGGGGGTGGGGTTGGGTTACAATTGATCCTGACATTTATACATGTATATATAGTAACGTTGTCTTATCAGATGTCTTTTGTGATTGTTGGGTTTTTATCCCACTATTGTTTCATTCATTTGATCTAAACTGGAAACAAATTTGCAATATTACTGTTAAAAATATAGTACCCTTATAACAAATCTTTGTCCCAATTAAAAGGAGGTACAAGTCTTGCTATTATTTGCAGATGATATTTTATTTCCATTTTATAAAAAAAAATAATTGAGTTATTTGCCTGTTTTGGCATTTGGCATGCAGGCCCTTTGTAGATAAGACCCATGCTGAGTCAGCTTTTGGGTATTAGTGGAAAAGTGGTATTTTGTTGATTCATTGACTTCCCATATGCGACCTTCCAAAACAACCAAATTAAAATCAAAATGATTGTGTGTGTGTGTGTCTGCTTTTGTGCAAAACTGCACCATGTTTGTTCACTTGCATGCATATACATGTTGAGCTGGGATGGATGGGAGTGGGTGTAGTTGGAGGTATGTGGGTTGGAGAGAGGTGTGTGTTCTGAGATCAGTATAAAAGAAATGCCAAATTAAAATATAGATAAGTATCATTTTGGATGGTCAGTTATGACTCTGTCAGAAATATGATTATATTCAACATTTCATCCTGATTGGCTAAAAAGTAGTGAAGAAGATGAAACAGGTTATACACTGGATACAAATAAAGGACAAAGTAAAACTGGAATGAAAAAAGCACTAATATGTGAGATCACCTGTAATTCAGATCAAATTGTTAGTACACTGATATTTTTGTTATGTAATGTGGTGAACTCTCTGTACTCAAGAAATTTTTTTTAAGAGACAGGCGCATGGCAAAAGTTACTTTAAAAAGAAAACATTTACTTGCCCCAATGGACCATGTTATTTTGATTCAACATTAAAATTACTTCAGGAAAAAAAGGAGTATAAAAATGCTTTTAAATGACTCATTTTCTTTGCTTATTTGACTCGAGATAAGTGTACTTCAGAAAGATCAAGAAAGCTGTGTGACTTTGTCTGCCAAAACTTTAGTTTGATTTGATTGCATTCAAGGAAATATTTTCTCCTGATCATCCTGATCCATAATGATCTGTAGTTACAAGTATTCAGGTGAATTGAATAGGTTTGTTTTCTAAATGATGCACAAATCCTTAATTTTGCTCCAAGTCGACAACAGACATGAAGCTTAAGATCCATGGTTTTCTTCTATTTCAGTTGATACAAAAACAATAGCTTCAAGTTTCATGATTAGTTTGTATCATTGTACAGTGGATGTGTCACAGTTACACAAGATAACGAAACCATATACAGTATCGATAAAATCAGCAGCTATCAAATCAGAAAGGGATAAAAATAAAAATAACATCATCTCTGTTCCTTTAAGTTGAATAACATTGTCCTGAACATTTTTAAGTGACTAGTCTCCTGGTTTAGCTTATATCAAACAATTGCATATGTACAGCTTCATATATATATATATATATATATATATATATATATATATATATATATATATATATATATATATAACAAGTCATGCATTACACTGTAAGCATGAGCAAGGGAGAATTTACAGTTTTTGATACACTTAAGCATAATGGTGAGGGACCTACATATGAAGCCCCAGGAGGGTGCTGAATTCGAATAATTTACAATTGTCTTCAAGAACTTTAAAAAAATCCTTTATTTCATTGGCACCATTCACTGGAAAATTGGACATTTTATTTTCAAGCCTGATGGGCAACTTAAAATTTGGTATGGGCCCAGTTTTTGGAATGCAGCCTTTTTTGAGGGATTCACCTGTCTTGTGAGACCTTTCTTATTGACAATGGATTGGTCTTTTAAAATCTGTTGCACTGAATTATCTACACTGATATTAAATTTAATTTTTTCTGCTGCTTGATATTTGCATTTAATCTTGACAGGATTTTCTGCAGTTTGATTGGTTTTCTTTTCTGTTTTTCATCCTATGATACACAATCCATGAACATTTAAGATAAAGTAGGTATTAAAAATATTGGGACTCAATACACAATGGCACACCTTTCGCAGAATATGCTGGAGCTCTGAATATAGAACTGGTTAAATAGTTTGAGGGGCAGTGTAAGCGTTACAGGCAGATTGGTAAAACTTTGTAGGTTGTGTCTGAGGAAGGATACATTCTGATCCTTTTTACCTCCAGCTTGGGCACTGAACATGTACAAAAATTATAAAAATTATATAATTTTAACATTATAAAACAATGCAAGTCTTAGATTTATGCAGGATGCTTTGCCAGCCTAGATATTGGTGGAATATTGTCCTAAACATGGAAGAACAGAAGAAATTGGAGAAAACCAACAAACTAGAATAGACCACAACATATCAAAGATTACAAGAATCAGAATTGAGAACTGAACCCAGGTCTGCATGTGTGCAAAAACAACACTATAACAACTATACTCTTTGGGTGTCACTACCTGGTTAATATTGTACGTATTTGATTTGCATGGCCAGGCAGCATTGCGATATGGTATGTGAAGAAGAATAAATGCATAATTTCCATTTCTTAAGCTGATGAAATGTGATTCTTTAGATATTTTTGTATCTGGAGTCTGAAAAGAAAATTAAAGTAAGATAAGTAGATATGAAATATTTTTCCTTTATTTTGTGTCATACATTTTGACTCGACAACAGAGACTACACCCTAATATAACTTGATATAAGCTCCTGCGAAGAGTAAATACGAGGACAAGTAAACAGCTGGGATCAACTTACATCTTAATCAAAGGTTAGATATTAAATGTAGTCATTTTATTGTAATACTAATGATATGTGATACTTGGATACCATCTATTCATCATATCTTAGGTCATACTTGGATCCCAGGATACAGATCAAGTTCATGTAACAAAGAATTTTCTGTTTTGTAAATTGGTATGCTGTATAGAACATACTACATTTTTAAAACAGTAAACTTAACTATTCTTTTGTAATACTAAATAGTTGGAATATATCTGACATAAAGCAGGAATTAGTTGGGGGCTCCTGGTGGCCAAGTAGGATACAAGCACTTGCCTTTACTGATCACTGCGATCTCACCTTTGTCTGTGTGGGTTCGAGTCTTGTATTCAGTCAGTATTGGTATGGGAGATTATGCCTGTTGCTTGCCGTGGGTCAGTTGTAATTATCAAGGTTTTCCCAGGTTCTTCCTCCATCAGTTATATTGGTTACTATGTATGGCCTATCATGTGCTGAAAAATGGTGTTAAACCCAAAACAACAGCAACAACAAGAATTAGTTATGATTAGAGTGGGAACAGAAAGATGTTACATTTTATCTGTGACTGGTATGCATTGGTTTTCAATCCAAGTTTTAATGTCGTTTTACGTTGGTGTGCAGAAGACTAGATGTAGTATATATTGTACATTGTACTTTGTGTTCAGTTTCAGTATCATGTTCAAAGATAAATTAAAACTTGCTTATCCTTGCATACAGTTTATGTTCATGTACGTGCATTAATTTAACAGTAACTAGATTGTTGTACAATGCTTTTTCTAATTACACAACACACACACACAGAGATAAAGTAGAGTAGAAGTGTGCATAGTGCACTATTATGTAGGTCATGTTACATGCTGTCTCATTTTCATATTACTACCCCAGTACTGAGTGATTTAAATGCAAGGATGGATGAAGTGAAGTGGTACAAAGTTGTTGATACTCCTTCTTGTTTGGGTAACTGTACAGGACACATCTTTCTGACAGTTTGGGCCTTCTTATATTTGATAAGATAATCAGTCTGCTACACAGTGAGTTGTCTTAAGTGTGTTCAAGGGTCCTTTCCTCATCTTGCAAGCATGGAATGTGCAGCACCTCTTGGGATGTTATACAACATCAGTGTATACCAACATCTTAAGTAACGCAGCATTTGATGGACCTTGTGGTATGCAGCACCAAACTTTCTTAATCTGTTTTGGCATGAAGGAAGTGAATCAGAAGTTAATGTCTTTATGATTCTTTGTAATTGAATACTACAGGATGGTCCAGTACAGGTTTTGCATTCAGTTACTCAGTGGCAGTAAATCCAGATATTTTTTTAGGTCTGTCTAGTAAAGAATGCATGCCCATGATTTTATGCTTGGTCACAAAACTGTTCCTTTTGTCAGTCCGTAGTTCAATCACAACTTAGAGAAGTTCATTGTTTTTAATCAGTTTCTTATGTACTGTTGACTGCAGGTCATTACAAAAAATGTTGAGAGGGATTAGTGTTTTGTGATCACATTTATAGTTAATTAATAAACAATGTCATTCTTATATCTCCTGCAGCACTTCAGAATGAATTTATTTATACTATTTGACATAAGTGTGAAGATTGCCTCATTCAAATTAGATACTACAGATGTGTTTATTTCTATTGGAACAAGGCTTTCGGGAGTTTTAAGCAGGTCGCAGCTTTTTGTCAAGCTCACATTAGTGGGGAGGAAGACATAAGATTCACTTTTCTTGTAATGGCATTGTGAACTGTTCAGGTATTCATTTAAGTGTTTCATTTGCATGAAATTTCTTAACCTCTTTTATGTTCTCATCATACTCAACATGAACCAATATGAAGAGAATTCATTTTATGCCATGCTTGTTTGTCCCATTATCTTTGAATTCAGTTCACGGTCATAGAAAATTTGTGTAAGCATTTGGTTAAAGTTTTTCACTTACTTATATTCTCAAATCCATCCACTTGATAGATTTTCTTCATACTTATGATGAACCATTATAAAGCTAAGATAATGCATTCTGTGACATGTTCACTCACCTGTGTGTGTTTGTGTGTGTGTGAGAGAAAAATTTGGATTTTTAACGTAGCTTTAACAATTTTTCAATCATATAGCTATGATGTCTGCAGTGTGGCAGTTTATAGTGATGTTTAGCACTGGGGCATCATGCCACAGACATGTGGCATCATGTCCCTCCCAGTCACATTATCCTGACACCAGGTCGACCAGTGCTAACACTCACCTCTAAATGCTGAGCGCCAGGCGAGATAGCTGCTAGTACCATTTGTGTAAGTCTTTGGTATGACACGGCCGGGCTTCGAACCCGTGACCTTCCGCATCCGAGGCGAATGTTCGAACCGCTTAGGCCACTGGAGCGGTCCCAGTTCACTCACCTCTTTGACCTTATGATCAAGGTCACTTGTGGAAGATTTATGTCAAGGTTTTGATTGAAATGTGTACATTTTCTTGCACATATATTTTCTAAACCCATCTATGATGCTTGCTTAACCTTGTGATCTGTGAGTCAAGATCACATGCTTTACATCAATGCTTTGATCATTGGCTGGACATGCTGACTCTGGCTTTCTTGTTTTGTCAAGCATATATAATTACAGAACATGCTCAGTGGATGTAATTACAGAATATGCACAGTGGATGTACATACAGAACATGCTCAGTGGATGTACATACAGAACATGCTCAGTGGATGTAATGACAGCACATGCTCAGTTGATGTAATTACAGAATATGCACAGTGGATATACATGCAGAACATGTTCAGTTGATGTAAATACAGAACATAGTGGATGTAATTACAGAACATGCTCAGTGGATGTAATCACAGCACATGCTCAGTTGATGTAATTACAGAACATGCTAAGTTGGTGTAATCGCAGAATATGCTCACTTGATGTAAATACAGAACATGCTTAGTTGATGTAATTATAGAACATGCTCAGTGGATGTAATTACAGAACATGCTCAGTGGATGTAATTACAGCACATGTTTAGTTGATGTAATTATAGAACATGCTCATTTGATGTAAATACAGAAATGCACAGTGGATGTAATTACAGAACATACTCGGAGGTGAGAGTTTAGGTACTTAGTAATTTGCCAAGAGAAAGCAAGATAAGCATTTCTTTTTCAGTTATATCTTTACCTGTTTTGTGTCAAATAAGTAACAAGAAATAGTAATACAGTAAATTGCTCTATTGAAAGACTCAGCTAGGAATATATGCTATTTAAGGGTATTTTCCTACTGCAGTAGGCATTTAATTATACAATTGTATTAATTATATTAAGTGTATAAATTACGTTCATCAAGATTCAAGATTTAATCGTGCATTACTTCCAATGAACTTACTACATAACACTTTCCACCTTGCATAATAATACTTTTTTTAAAACAAAATAGCACTGAAAACAATGTTAAAAATAAAAACAAACACATTTCCTGTGGAATCTGGATACAGATATTTTGGATTCTAGATAAGTGAACAGAAGTGATACCACTTGTACCACTTTGCTATGAACACCTCCCGTAAGTAGGCCACCTACTACGGATACCAGATGCAAGACTGATACTGAAATAGGTTGTTAGAATCATGAAAGTCGAGTAACTTACATGCCATATTCATGTGGAGGTATTATTCTTTTCAACATGTTATTACATAGCGGTATACGTTGCACCTGTGAGAATCTCAGAGCCAGAGAATTGCCGATTTTTATTTTATTTTTTTTTAAATTTATTTATTTTATTTTTCAAACTGGTTGGACTGTACAAGATGGTACAACTTCCTTGACACGTTTCAATTCCAAACCGAAGATATCAGCAGATATTTGTAAAAGTGTGTAAGGACTTTTCACACGAAAAAAATGACGCTAGATTACGTTCGAAAAGATAATTGTAAGAGTCGACATAGTTTTTCACTAGCCTTATTAATATATTTTAGAAATCGAGAAGATGGTTGATTGGCGATGGTAATTATATTATAACCCAAATTTCATCCATTCAGCAGTTGTGTCGGTATTTTATGCAATTAAAGTGGGAATATCATTGCGCACATTACCTCGTTGTTGTTGAAATTATGTGGTGACACTTGAAACTGTCTTTTCGCGTGTTAGCTACCGAACATTTTTCATGGAAAACTAAGTCAGGTACCTGTGTCAAATAATTAAACTTCTACTCAATAAACTAATTTTTTGCCTGGTACGGATAACACTTCTTGCAATTTAATTTTGGGTCGGATCATAAACAAATCTATCAGCCGGTACACGTTTTTTCTTTGATTGTTATAACATAAGATGACCAATAAAGCACAGACATCAACTCGTACTTAGTAATGATCTGTGTTAATCGACTGCATAGCCACACTGCATGACCATGGCTGATTTATGAGTAAAGCAACTGTGAAAATCAACACTTAGTTCTCCCTTCATGTTTAGAGTCCATTATTACACGAAAATTGTACGAAATTCATCACCAGCTAAATCACTAACGTTCACGACGGTAGGCAGTTATGCAAAATATTTGAACGTTCGAAAATGGAATAATTTCTTTCCAAGCGTTTTTGTTCTTGAAAATAAGAGTGTGTGTGTGTGTATATATATATATATATATATATATATATATATATATATATATATATATATATATACACACACACACACACACAGATTGGTGTACAAATAAATTCTACTAAACCAGATGGCGAAGGGCCTGTTATGTCTGGTTCGTGATCAAACCATGGCTGAAATGGCTCCAGGGTCAGCGGTTTTGCCAGTATGTAGCAGAACGAATTGTCATACTTTCACAACGATTTATCCAAAGTATGAATAACATTTCTGAAGGGATTAGGAAATATAAGTAAATAAAAAGAACAAAAACCTTAACGCAAATATTCTATGAGTGACGTAACTCCAAAGTCACGTAAGTCAGCGCAGGTGACAGAGAATGTATTGACTTAGCTTCATAACGATTCATGCCAAGTATATATAAAAAAAAAAAAACATAAAAGACTTTTGGAAGAGTAAGCAAG